>JAMWEH010001817.1:0-65683 GCA_024721245.1 Mitragyna speciosa
TTGCTAGACTTTATATTTTTACCCTAATTTGTAAATACGTATATACTTTGCGCTTTACTCATTTATATCATGATACGTTGACATGTTTACTTGTGTTCTTAAACATTAGTACCAAGTATTCAAAAAAGGTATCCCCATTACCTGTTAAATTCTCTTTATGTGCTCCAATATGTTCCTATGTGATTTTTTGTGCATTTTCTTCAATGAGTTTTCTTATGCTATGTACTTTTTATGTATTTATTTACATTATGCTATTTCGTTTCGAATTTCATTATTTTGTAAAAATGTAATAGATGGCTAGATTTTATTATTTTTGCAAGATTTTGTATTTTGATAACTAATTTAATAGTTAGATTACGTTCCTTTCATATTTTGTTTACAAATATTTGTGTATTTAGATAGCAAGTGTAATAGATAGATCATTTTTTATTTTTACCGTTTAATTTTAAGTTAATTCCCCTGACATAATGGTTAGTGCTTAGGTGCTTTTTGTGTGCTTATGTGCTTATTTGTTTTACCGCTTTCCTTAGAATTTTGCATTTAGATATAATGTTTACGTGTAAGTGCTCCTATGTGATTACATGCCTTATATGTTTTTTTATTTAATTAAAGGGAAACAAAGGTCTGTGTGGCAATATTACTGGGTTACAAGCTTGTTCAAGTCAGTTTGGATACAATGTAAAGGAGAAATGGAAAAAACTAGTTCTCATAATTTTCACCCTTTTCTGGGACTACTAACATTTGTTTGTGCATTAATTGGAGTTCTCAAAATGTATGGGCGAAGGAAAAGATGTGAAAAAATGAAAGATGTTGATGTAAAGAATGGCAATCTATTGTCCATGTCTACGTATGGACGGCAACGTACAATGAAATATTGAAAGCCACTGAAGAGTTCAATAAAATATTTTGCATTGGGAAAGGATGTTATGCAAGTGTTTACAAAGCAAATCTTCCACAAGGAAACACGGTAGTTAGTTGTTAAAAAACTTCATCATGACCTGTCTGAAATGGCAGATCATAGTGATTTCCTAAACGAGATAAGAGTCTTGACAAAAATAAAGCATTGAACATTGTGAAACTCTATGGTTTTGCTTAAATGCTCAACATTCCTTTCTGGTTTTTGAGTACCTCAAACAAGGTAGCTTGGCCAAAATGTTAAGCATAGAAAACGAAGCTAAGGAACTGCATTTGGAAAAGAGGGTGAATATCATTAATAGTGTAGCTCATGCTTTATCTTATATGAATCATGATTGTTCACAGCCAATAGTTCATCAGGACATATCCAATAAAAATATCTTGCTTGATGATGAATACAAAGACTCAAGTTTATGATTTTGGCACTGCTAAGCTTCTTAGAAAGGATTCATCTAATTGGAGTGCACTTGTAGGCACATATGGATACGTTGCACCAAGTAATAATTTTTTTGTTCTATTTTAAGATAATTAAATACAGGCTATCCTTAAATTGATTTTTCTTACAGAGTTTGTCAACACAATGAAAGTAACAAAAAAAGTGTAATGTTTATAGCTTTGGTGCATTGATATTTGAAGTAATAAAAGGGAAGCATCTTGGTGAATTAATTGTTGATCTAGTGCATGCAACCCCAAGAAACATAGATCTCAATGGCTTCCTAGACCAAATGCTTTTGTATCTTAGTCAATAAGTTGGAAGGATTCTCACTTCTGTCCTCAAACTAGCAAGAGCATGTTTACATGTTGATTCACAATCTAGGCCGTCTATGCTCAATATTTCTAGGTCATTATCATGGGTCTGCAATCCCACCAATATCTTGGCTTGTAAATATGGTCTTGTACAAGAATAAATGTGAACTATATTTCGTGCATCGTCGTCAATGTAATAAAACGTAATTTACATTTGTGATCAGCTTACGTGCTACCTCATTAATGAATCTGTTGTATCCGATTTACTTACATTAATGCAAAGACTTTTTACATTTTATAATTTTTTCATCATCTCACCCTCCGTGGCCGTTCCTGGCCTTCCTAACCCACTCTGTTTCTATCTTCAAGTCTCGAGAATTCAAAATTTATATTGCTTTTTAGCAATTAGAAGGTCTTTTAACAAAATTGCAACTACAGTAAGATATTTCTTTTTTGAAGGTGTTAATTTTGGTCAATAAAACATCATCAGTAGAAACATATCATTTTTTTTTATCAAACCTATACTATTACATTTTGGGAGGGGAGAATGATGTTGGTGAGATTCGAACCCCCTACCTCTGGGGTGGAGTCATAGAATTCTAATCACTCGACCCTTTATTCATTCCCATAAACATCTGTTGTTTGTTAAAATTTCCATGGGTTTGGCTATTATTTCCTTTTTCTAAAGTTAGAGTTTCCTTTTCATCAATATGTATTTTGATTTGCTATTTAGTTTTCTGAATTTTAGAAATGGTGCCAATGGGTGCAGCCGCACACTAAGTAGTTTTTAAATTTTCATATTGTATTCTTCTCTTGCCCCTTATAAAATTATGATAAAATATCATTTCCTTTCCCTTCCCCGAAAAAAAAAATTATGTTGTAATTGTTTTAAAAGTTCTTGATTTTGCATAAGTTCTTATTATATATATATATATATATATATATATATATATATAAGAACTTATAGCATCTCGTATTACTCTTTGAAAGTTTCACTCTGTTAATAAAAGTCTATAAATAGTTGAATTGCATCATATTTGAGTTAAGTTTTGTTATTTTTCATCTATAAAAAGTCTACTTAAGCACTTGCTTTGAAAAGTTTCACTCTGTTAATAAAACCCTATAAATAGTTAAATTGCATTCATATTTTAATTATTTTATTTTCATCTACTTTCTCTTTCATTTATTGTCTTATAATAACTTAAATTATAAGCATTTAGACATTGTCTCTTTAAAGACCTAAAATGAACATATGTAGTACTCTAGGAACCTCACTTTACCTAGCTAAAATCAACAGTCAACAATGCAGTTATTTGGTGCTGCATTTAAATACTAAAGAAAAACACACACACAGTAGATGTAGCTATACCAAAAGCAAAATACATGAACTATTTTCTGTAAAAAATTATTTTTTCTTTATATTCAAAACTCTAAACTGTACAAAGGAAAAGGAAAAAAAAAAAAATGAGAGCTTTATTGAAAGCTAAACTAAAGAACTCTCTGTTATTTGACTAATATCTCTACCAACTTGAATTTCAAGACCGTAAAAACACATTATATGCACAATCTTTTCTTTCCCCGCTTTCCTTTGGACCCCATTAAAGAATTCTGAAAAAAGCAGAAAAAACCGTCCAAATATTAATGAGCATTATGCACCAAACAATAATGATTTTATCGAAAATACATTAGGTAAGCACATTTGTTATTTGTGAATGAATCTTTCAAATCACACTAGCAAGGCAGACGGAAAGCAATTAAAAAAAAAACTACAAATAAAGCGAATTTAAAATCACACTAGCAAGGCAGGAGGAAAGCAATTAGAGGAAAAAAAAAAAAAACCCACAAAAAAAAGAGCGAAAGAATAAAACCTACCAGGAAATAGATTCGGCTCCAACAGAATATGTTTGTAGAAAATTAAACACTTGTTTGGGTACATCAATTGAAAAGTCAGGTTTTCAAGTTAAACAAATTTCTTACATTAAAGAGTTGGTTGGGTGGTGGAGATACCGATTCTCACGGGGCAGACAGCCAGTAGCGTCAGAAGATGGAGAACAGTTACACTCTGGAGTCCCGGTTGGGCATCTGATCTAATTGCAAGAATACTAATGGGCTTGGACTAACTGCTAAAATAGTCCTTGTTATTTTCGAAAAAACTGTATTTCGGTCCCTTATATATCAATAGAAATAATGTACTCCCTTCATTGCGTTGAATTGGTCATGTTTCTTTTTTGTTGTCTCAAATTGTTTGTCATCTTTGAAAAATAAAAGAATAATATTTACTTTTTTCTGCTCTTATCCATTGTTTTGGATTTAAGAAAGCAAAAATGGGAATGCTTAAAAAACTATCACCATCACCGCACTATTCTTATTAGAGAGTGAAGTTTTGTTTGGAGGTATCACTGGGGGGCTTAATGCTTTAGTTTTCTGAATTGAAACCTGAAAGGAGCGAAAGTAGTGGCCACAGCGTATTGAAGCACGTCTAATTTGATTCCAATCAACGACTTGGAAGTATAGCGGAATAGGTTTTGGCACTTAGTTTTTAAATTCAAAAGGGGAAATGGTACTTTTGAGACATTAAGACGCATCTTGAATGGTCCTGACTTTTCGGCCCGATCTGAAGAATTCATTTGAAAGTAGACGAACAAGACATAAAATGGGCGGACAATACTAACCAAGCACACTTCTCACAACTTGGTGCTGGTAGACTGACTCAATGGGAGACTAGACCCAACTGCTAATCTAAACAACAAAAGATAGGGTTAATGACTTCATTTCAGACACAGCTTTCTCAATCACAACTTTATTGTCTGGTTACGTTGTAGATCTGCACCTTAAGATAGGAAAGCCCAACTGAACCAACAGTTAAAAGCAGTTGCTTGTTCTTAGTAAACAGATTCTTTTTGTGATCACTTATGACTGTCCTCAACGCTCACCCCCCTCCCAAGGACAAACTCAGAGTTTTAGGTTTGGAGTGGGAGGACATCATCGAAAAATATGAATAAGAAATAACACAAAGTTTACTCTAGGGGGTAAAAATGTAAGGTAGTGTAATAAGATATTATATATAAAATAGTATTCTAATTTATATATTTGTTGTACAATAATTAGACTTTAGTATGCAGTCAAAGCATATAAGCAGTTATATATTTCAATTCCCAAATGATAAACAGAATCAATACATTGCATGTACCTATTAATATGTATTGCAACTGCAATTTTTGGTTGAGTTATGATTCTGAAAAAACAATAATAAATTACAAATTTATATACTCCTCTAATGAAAAAGTGGATGTTAGTATAATGATTACTGGAATAAAAATTTACACTTGAATATATATGTACATGTATGTATGTATATAGTATGTAGTATTTATAAAAGTTGGAGAATTGTTACAATATACTGGGTAAGGACATCTGTAAGTCTAAAATAATAAATTAACTTTTTAGCCAAAATAGATTTTGCCTTTACTAAGAATTATGAAAATTTTGTTTCTTTTTATTCATTTAAAAACTTTCACTGTACTTAAAGGTAAATTATCCCATTTTCTTTCCTAAGTTCTAATTTATTTTTACCATACAATGTTTAACACTCCGAGTTTGGTTCACACAATAACTTTTGAGAAGAGACAGGATATCACTCGCAGTCTAATACCACTATTCTAATCTCACCTTGTGCACAGTTCACATGAGATTCGTTTTGATACCAATTGTGATACTCGGATTACTTTTACCCCACAATGTGTAACATACCAAGTCATTTGCATCCTCTATCTGTCTGTTGATTTTTTGTTCATGTAAAATAAATGAACCGTACAAATCTTAGATTTTCAAATTATCCAAAATTTTACCATTTTAAATTACTATTAAGAATGTTTTTAATAAATATCTTATCAATGAGTTTATGCCCGTCAAATTTCATAACATAATCTGTGACATACGAGAAATATAAGATTTATTTATTCAGACTTCTCCATCGTTACAAATTTAAACTGCCTCTTTAGTGTCATTGAATCTATACCTATGCAATTCTTTTTTTTTTTTTAGAACATCCCAAGCCTCCTATACTATTTCACAGTAGTAGTTTTTTCAAAGATTGATATATCAATTTTTTGATAAATTTGTGACAACATTATAGTATCTTTCTTCTTCGCTTGTTGTTAGCATCCTCACTTGTTTGTAACTAAACAAATTGTTCTAACCGATAGATACGCCTGAAGCTGGGTTTCCATATATTTCTTCAAAAAATTATAGTCTACCCTATTTTTTAAGTTTTGGAACATAATAGGTAATATTTTTGCCTGCATACCCTAGCTGTGGTCACCGTAGATCTGGTATCACTCACATGAATCCAAGTCAATTAGATGAATAAAGTTCATAAGAATTTAGGCAAGAAAATGCACGAAAAAGAGATGCCTTTTAATTTTTTAAACAGTTGTACTGCTACAACAAGAAAAGAACTAATAAAGAATTTTATTAAACCCTACCATATGATAATGTAATCAATTCAACTAATCAACTAACAAATAACTTATAGCTCACTGACATACATATGAAAAAATTATAACATCAAAGGTTATGCCTAATATATTTTTCATACAATTTAGAGTTATTATGATGGAGATCATATCCTGTAGAAAGCTACAGACCAGACCATGTCTAATGAGCGATCTCATCTAAAATCATGGTTCCACAGAGTCCTTGTTAACAAAGACAATTTTCGGGAGGCTATAGATTTAATTATTGACCCTAATGAAAAGAATTACTATAGCGTTTGCAAAGTCGCCGAGTTTGCAAGTCACTGCTCAACGCGTGAACCACAGTAGAACCCGGCCGTGGGACACGCTGTAAACGTCCTTGGTCCTCTAATTGAATAATGGAAACCAACTAATAACGAAGAAAATGAAACCCATGGAATTGACCAACATATGCGCCTTCATCTAACCCTTCAAAAACGGCTTGATGATAAAGGTACAAATGGTGAAACACCGTCAATCACGTTTGATATAATAAGATCTTAAGACTCGTAAACTCTGTGTGTATGTGTGAGAGAGAGATACGATCTGTATTAGGAAAAATGATTATATATAATTACATAACGAAGGAGTACGTAAGACTTTGGTTGTTCTATCTCATTTCTTAGGTCAATCTCTATCTCACTCTTTATCTTTCTGTCACTTGTTATTTTACTTGCAATATAATTATAGTAGATAGTGAATAGTATGTAGTTTGTTCACATATGACAAGAAAAAAGGATGAGATAGAGATTTATAAAAGAGAGAATATAGGAAGGAGAGAGAAATAATAGAAAGAAATCAGTGTATAATCGAATATAATCTTTTTCGAGCATGGGAATGATCAATGCATTAATGTAAGTTTCCTAATTTAATTTATAGTATGACTTCCCTCCATAATCACAAACGTACCTTACCGGGCTAGCCAAAATTTAAGCCTTCGAAGAGTTAGTTGAGTTTAGATTTGTAGGCGGTTTTTGGTCTTTCTGCATATGGTCTCCCGCTCAAACGTTATTTCTGGCCTTTGAGTTTCTCTTATACCCAATAATACTGACCTGATTGGATTTTTAGTATAGTGCATTGTAGTTAATCGCTGCCACTAACTAGCACCAAAAAGAAAGTTGGGTACGTCTAGATAGACATTATTAAGGATAATATTCAAAACATTACTTTGGCATTATTTTTTTTACCACTTTGACCATCCAAAACAATGATAAGTTGTTTGAATTACAAATAATTATTCAGAAAAATTGTTTAGATTACAAAAAATTATTTTAAAATAAAATAAATTTATTAGAAATGAAAATTGGATATGATTTCGCGTCTTTAAGGGGAATCATCTTTGTGCTTCGGGTTTCAGCCTTGCCGCAAGCACCGCCCTCTACCCACTCACCTCGTCGCGCCATTTGAAACAAAAAGATTTAGATCCATCCAACTTAAATGATAGCCATATTGAAATCGTGGATTGAAGCCCAAACCTATATCAGGTTCATGTGTGGTCAGAGGATTGAAATTTGTTTCTAGTTGGGTGTGAACTTAGAGCAAGAAAATTTAAGAAATATTTTGAGCTCCGATTGCAGATCAAGGTAGTGTATATATGACTGAATAAGAACCAAAGTGCTAATGTGGGGCAATTTTGGGCAATCATGGTGGTTAAAGAGATGGAAGAGTGGAAGCGTGGTTGATGAGTGACGGATTGTGTGAGGGGACAAGAGAAATAGGAGAGTTAGGACACGACTTTGTGCGCAAAGCTTAAAAAATAAATAAATAAATAAAGACTTTGTGCGCAACAGTTTATAAGTGACTGTTTTTAGATCCATTATCATAGTAAAATTAATGATAGTCATAATGATAGTAATTAAAAAATTTGATCCAAAGTACATGTTTTTGCCTATCATATTGGAAAACCAAAAACCTCCTCCTTCATTGCCAACTATGTCACCGGAGCTCACCATGGTAGATCTGGGGAAGATTAATTCCACAATCACAATGCAAATCCAAATCTGTTTGGATTTTTATGCAATTTTGCACCACATTTATCACCAAATTTTTTGGGGCAGAAGTGGAAGCTGAGTGAAGAATTAATTTTCTACAAAAAGGCCAGTATGTCAAAAGGTGAAGGTGACATCAGAGTTTCAGTTTTATGGCTGTGTTTAATAACTCAACTTAATACTAAAACTTAATGTATTAAGAGTTTTTTGAATTCAGCACGGTTGATAACAAAATTCTTTTATCACTTAAGTGCCGTTTGGTAAATCTGAAGTTTGAAATCTAAAATTTAAGTACTAAAAATATTAGGTTGCTGAATTGATAAAGTTATACCTGTTTGATAATTAACTAAATTTATACACTGAATTCAAATATTTTACCTTATTAATATAATTATTTTATCTTAAAAAGTTGAAATAATTTATTAGTAATATGCATGATAAAAGAAGATATTATTTGCTTGTGAGAAATAAATGACAAGTGTATTTGTGTGTGAATGTGTGTGAGAGAAAGTATATGTATATTTGTAAAAGTGTAAAAATGTATATGTATGATAGTATGTGCAAGTATGTGAGAGAGAAAATATATGTGTGGAAGTGAGAAAAAAATAATATACTTATGTATGTATATGGGTGTGTGTATGTGTGAGAAAATATGTGAATATATGCGAGAGAAACTGCTAATGGAGGAGAATATGTGTATGCATGTGTGCGTGCATGCATGGTGTATGTTTGCGTATGTGAAAGAGGGAGTGAATGTGCGTATTTATGTGAAAATGTGCGTATTTATGTGAAAATGTGTGTATGCATGTGAGAGAGAGAGAGATTGTGTGTATGTGATAAAAAGAAAGCATATATTATTGCATGTATGAGGAAAAAATATATGTGTATACTTGCAGGTGTGATTGTGTGTGTGTTTGTATGTGTTCAGTATGTGTGTGTGTGTGTGCAAAAAAATGTGTGTGAAAGAATATGTTTGTATATTTGTCTGCATCAATCAGTATGTGAGGGTGCCTGAGTGAAGGAAAGAGAAAATACTACATGTATCTAAAATTTAGCAAATTAAGTGAAAATTTTTCACTTCAAATTTTGTGTACAAATTAAATAAATGTTTAATATATTAAAAGATAAAGAAATTTTGTTATCAAGTACGCTGAATTTAAAAAACTCTTAATGCATTAATTTTTAGAATTAAGTGTTATTATCAGACACCCCCTTAGTTTATTAAGGACTTATTTAATTTAAGTACTCAATTTTAAGTGAAATTTTTTCACTTAATTTATTAAAATTTGAACACATATAATATGCTCTCTCTCTCTTCCCACACACACATGCGCTCTCAAACACTCTCCTACAAAAGTATGCACACAAATACTTTCTCACACACATTTGTGCACATACACACTATCACACTTGCAAAGACATTTTTTCTAACTCTTTCTAACATATGCAATTTCTCTCCCTCTCTTCTCTCTCTCTCTCTCTCTCTCTCTCTCTCTCTCTCTCTTTGTCTCTCTCTCTCTCAGAGACACACACACACTTCACACAAATAGTTGGACCCAAAACCCTCTCTCTCTCTCTCTCTCTCTCTCTCTCTCTCTCTCTCTCTCTCTCAGACACACACACTTCACACAAATAGTTGGACCCAAAACCATAACCGAGTTCGTATTCAGTGAAGCAAACTCATTAAAAAATGAAATCGCATTCAACAATGGCGAACTTGTTGAATAAATGTTCACAGCTATCCTCGCTGATTGAGCTCGCATTTACCACATGCGCAGATCTCTTTCCCAGCAACGTGCAAAAAACTACTACGTTTGTAGAACAAATTTGAGTTTCATCACAACTATAGAATTCACTCAGCTAATTTGCGATATTAATTAGGCTCTCATAGTTGGCCATTTTTTTCTGGGTTTTTATCATTTTACCCCTTAAACTATACTCAACTATCACTTTAGTCCTTAAAGTTAATTTTTAGTCACTTAAGTCCATTGGTTAAATTAAAGCACATAATTGACCATTTTATGACAAAAATACCCTCCCCTCATATTTTAAGTATAAAATAATGGCTAAAAGGTTTTTCTCTCCTCTATTTTTTAAACTATTTACATACTTCCTATTTTGCGCAATATCTTATTCAAAATATTGCAAATCTGATGAGATAAAAGTGTGAAATTTTATCAATTGTTTGCATGTAACAAAGATAATCTTAAAAGAAAAATTTTATACCTGCTCCATTGCAATATATATTTTTCTCAAGTTTTGTATTAGTAAAATTTTTCTTCGATAATCTATTTGTTTTCATAATTTTTCAAACTGTGAGAACACTTACGTTTTTTTGATAGGATGAATTCTAAAATTTATGACGAGAGAAAATGTATTAGAAAAATATTACTATCAAGAAACATGGCTATATTATTCTATTTTTTTCTTTTCTTATTTATTTCTGTGTCGCCACTTCATAAGCGGCATTTTAGAAGTAAAATTTATTTTTTAGGTTTTTATGGGCTTATTTGTTCCTTTACAATTTAGAAGTGAAATTTATTTTTTAGGACTTTATGGGCATATTTGTCCCTTTGTAATTAAATTGGACCTAAACATGTTTTTTCACATGACTGTTAGTTTGGACATTAGTTCAAGGAGTTAAATGACTAAAAGTTAATGTTAGAGACTAAACTGATAGTTGGGATATAGTTTAAGGGGTAAAGTGATAAAAATTTCATAGTTAAATTAGACCTAAATATGTCTTTTCACATGACCGTTAGTCTAACCGTTAGTTTGACCGTTAGTCCAGGGGTTAAGTGACTAAAAGTTAACTTTAGGGACTAAACTGATAGTTGAGGTATAGTTTAAGGGGGTAAAGTGATAAAAACCCTTTTTTTCTTTTCTTCTCACCAAACTAAACTTTCTCATAAAAGCGCGTAAAAGGACACTCCCCCCCCCCCCCCCCCCCAAAAAAAAAAAAAAAAAGGTGGGGCAAATTATCATTATCAGTAGAGCTGACCGAAAATTCGGAAAAAAAACCAATCCATCTCGAATTGGAAAAGAAAGGCACACAAATCAGTTCTATTATTGGTTTTGATATCGGTTCGGGTACTTAACTTGCCTGTATGGATAGTAGTTTGAAAATTTACAAACCACCAGTTACTTTAACTTGTCCACATATAATATAAATTATTTTTTCAAAATATTTATGGTAAAAATTAAAATATATTTTACGTTGAAAGCATAATTTTATTATTCAAAATTGGATAAATAAACATTTAGATTTAATTTTATATTTTGAATGATTATTTTTGTTAAAAAGTCTTGAATTAATAATTATATTGTATTAATAAGAGTTTATTTTAGCAAACAAGCAAGATTTATATGAATAATTTATTTATAGAAGTAAAATTAAGGTGGGAAGTGAAAGTTTTAAAGAAATTTAAACTTTTTTATTTTATTGAAAAATAAAATGAAAATAACCGGTTTGAGTACCTAGTGTACTTGAATTGAGTTTTCAGTAGCCAATTATTCGATTACCCTGTAGAGATAGATTAATTCATGCTTCTAATTTTTGTTGAATTGGTAGTACTGGCTCGGATCGAATTTACCTAATAAAAATGTACCTAGTACATGAACACTCCAAATTAGCATTAATGTATTCGATAAAAAGTCATGATATGTAGCTAATCCGTGATATTAGGCTCTGCCTTTATTTCATAATAATTTCTATATTTTAGTTTTTTTTAGCGTCTATTCCCAGCACAATAGAGCAGTTGGAGAATTATAAAATTCAACATATGATTTTTAGTCTTTTTGTTATGTCCTTGCTTTTGTTTAATGAAATAAGTGAAAGTCCAAATAATCAAAATATAATTGATGTCTACTATCAGATGCCCAAATTTCAATTGTCGCAATTTTATTTCATATTTTGTTTTCTAAAAAAAAAAATTTGTTACAATTGTTCTCACTAAATTCCAAAATTTACATGAGGTCCAAAGTTGGAAATTTGGAGAAAAATATATGTATTCTAGAAAATTTCCTTTCTCGTGTCGTTAACTTTCCTCGTCTTTTTTTTTTCTTTTTCAAAAATTTATTACTTATATTGAGTTCTTCTATTTTTGTTCTCAACAAACTAGCAATCCTCTTAAATGCATACAAAAGGCACCATGTTTAATTTTCCAAAGGCAGGCGAATTATCGTTATCCTCTATAAATTGAAAAAAGAAACCATAACACGTTATTTTTGTTTTCTTTTGCGTTTATTCTCATATATTTGGAGAATTGAGAGATACTATTGTCTTTAGATAAATCATCATTAGTTGTTTAATTTAGTGAAATTGCTCGAATTTATTTGTGGTAATTTATTTTTATTCTTAAATAATATTGTCTAACACTAATATTGAGTATAAGAAAGCAAGCTACGGATGCTGAATTTTACGATAAATTCCAAAATTCCAAGGGTGCGATAAATTCCAAAAGTGAAAATTTGGTAAATACATGCATTCAAGAAAATTTCCCTGCTTCTTTTTTCCCGACTTTCCTCAATATCGTCTTTTGTTCGGAAGACTTTCCTACTTGGTCATTGCCTTTTTTCTTCTCACCGAACTAAGCTTCCTTATGAATTCATGTACAAGGACACAATGTTTTGCTTTCCAAAGGTCGGGTCAGATTTGTAGCTAATGGTGATATCATACTCTCATAGGCTCAGGATTCCTGTTACATTTCGTGATTTTACAAATATCACTGTTAAATTAAATACATATATTACTCTCTTAAGTTACACATGTCATTCTTTTAAGTAGTGTAACAACAAAAAGTATAATAGAAAAACCTAAGCCATCTCATTATAGTTGGTCATTTTTTCCTTTTCTTCTCACCAAGCTTTCTCATAAATGCAAGTGAAAGGACACTCGTTTTTTTTTCCCCCTAAGATGGGGCAAATTATCATTATCACCAATATATTCAATAAAAGTTATAATATATAGCCAACGTGTGATATCTGGCTCTACCACGACTTCACAGTGGAGTACTTGGAGAATTGATAAATTCAACACGTGTTTTTGGACTATTCGTTATGCCTTTGCTTTAGTTTCATGAATTTCTAAATTTTGTTGGAATTTCTAAAGACTCCCATTAATAGGAGTTCAACGTGTAATTCTTTTAATAGATTACAACCGTAAAACTTATTCAATCTACACAGCTTATAATATAAGATAAATTATGTTTTGTATTAAAATTATTTTCTTTTTGTATTTCATAGTCACCATATGAAGGTAGCATTTTAAATAATGCAATAAAAGCATGTTGTAATGCTTTATTTTCTACATATAACCAAAAGAAAGGTTCTGATACAAGTTCTGCAATCTGACCACCCGCATATTTATTGCTACTACCAAATACATTTGCCATCGAGAAAGTAAATGGCATGATTAAATATCATCATAGTGGCTGTAACATTATAATACAATCAACAATAAATATCAAAATGCCACTCTTTCCCACTTTTGCATATAAAACACTTACATATTTTTGAAATTCAATAATTTGATAAAGAGCCCATAGTATCTTAGTTCCAATTTGAAGGATTGAAGAGTAATTCTGATATTGCATAGAAATCACTTTGCCGTTTAAACTATTTTCAAATTTTAATTTACCTATTAAACTCGACTTTTAATCTAATTGCTGTACTCAAAAAATTTTCAACCAATTCCCCATCTCCGTCTGATTCCCTATCATATTGCATAGCACTTTAGGAAAACAGTGGCTATTAAAGTTTTTGTCACATATAGAGATCATAAGTTTGACCGTCATTGTTTTTTCGTTTATTCAAAGCTTATGCAGAGGCTTCCTAATAAGGTTTTGTTCATTTTTAAACCCAAGCTTTTCTCAATGATAATTTCTCTTGCTTCTGCCAAGTTTATCGAGCATCAATTTAAAAATAGGCAAAAACAATTTCATGGGATAATTTTGCTTGGCCAGATGGTCTTTATATCTTGTAAATTTTCACTTGCACAGTAGATTGTGGATGCAATTACATATCTATTCTTGCATATTTCAATATGTTTATGACATGATTTAGATTGAGATTAATTCCATAGAAATCAATTTAATATTTAATATTGTCTAATCAAGTGAAAAAATATATATCTTAGCAGTAGCAGCAAAGCTAAGATGTGAAAACCAGCTCATCATTTTAGCAACGTCAGATAATCGCAAAACAGGAAATTCCGTTATGGGGATGAGATTGAGATAGTAAATTGGTTCAAATTATTTGAGTTCTGATGGCAATTAAGAGAAGCTTTAATTCTCATAAATATAGAGAAATTCTCATTTCAATGACTCCAATCCTTCATTTCTTTCTTGAATATGATGTAGTACAAGTGAATTCTCTAATAGTTTTCTTACAAGTATTGATATTTCTTATAAAACTACAAAGAAAACTACTAAGCTAACTACTTTGGGAGTATTCCTTCCTTCAAGGCTTGTTCTAAATATCTTGTCAGAGCTCCGTATTTATAGACAAATTCACCCTAATCATCTAGACAACTTGCATGACAATTTGCAAGAAAAGTTGTCTTGAAATCACAAAAAGATTTTTCTTAAATTTTGCAATGTTTCCTTGGGTTATGCAGGTGCAAATAATTTTCAAAAAGTCAACAAAAGGGGTTGGAAGACAAGCTGTAAGTTGAAGATGTCATTTTCTACCCGATATGCAAGATCCGTGAGCTGTTAGTCCACGGATTTTGATCTGCGGATTGCTCCCAGAATAATTTTGAATCAGCTTTTTCTCAAAACATAAAATTTTTAGCCCTTTGAATTAGCTTTCGAACACCATAAGAATCAGGTCATTTTGAGTTTTGAATGCAAAGATATGGCCAAAATACTGAGACATTGTTGGAAGAGCTTTGTTCTTTAGTAATTTAGATTTTTGGCTATGAGAACATAAGAATTGGATTTTGATGTATTCATAAGATTTGTAGAGTATCCTATTAGCTTTAAAATTCAAGAAGAATCATCTTAATCCAACATTTTTAGCTCAAGTTATGATCCAAATACTGAAATGTGTCATTGTCATAACATTGTTTCTTCTCCAATTCTACTTCTTCATTTGCTTCTTTGCACCATATCTTTTATTGGCTATCCCTTTAATACCCTTGACACCTCTTTGTGATGTTGATCCTTTAATTTTATGATGAATTTGTTGAAGAAAATTTCTCAAAAGTTGAGCAAAACAATCCTCCAAATTTGAATGTAAAAATTGTTCCATTGAAGCCTTAATCCAATCATCTTTGAATCTACTATGAATGTGATGATTTGCGTTCCAATTGATCCAAATTATGATTGAATGTATACAACCTGCAAGATTGTACAAAGATTGTGCATTAATTTGCTCAAAATATAAATTTTGCTTCAAAACCATAAAAATTCAATAAAAACTCTAATTTTTGAAAAAATCATCAAATTGGAGAAATCTAATCAAATTGAGCCAAAATTATGTAAAAAAAAAAACTAAAAATACACTAAAAACCTATATAAAGCACTATAATAAAATAGGTAAAATTATTACTTATAAAACTCCCCCACACTTGAATTATTGCTTGTCCTCAAGCAATTGGAAAATAAGAAATCAAAAACATGATTCAAGGCTTAAAATATCAAATGCCGTATTGTTGAATGTATTTCCAAAAAATAAAGTAATAGGTATTATGCAATTCCTTGTGAACTTTCTAGTACTAATCATATCAAGTAAAAGAGAACTAATTATCTCAAGATTAAAACTAGTTTAACCTAATTTCAATGCCTTACAAAATTTTGCAAGAAAATGAATCATATGGTCAATCAAAGTACTTCACATCTATGATTATTTTTATTTTTTCACTTGAAGGAGTATTATTTAACAAGTGTGGAATTGATGTAATTGGAAGATTGAGATGGAATTTGCAAGTGTGGAGATTTATGTAATTGGAAGAGATATGTGAGAAGATCTTAGAGACGATAAGGGAGCCTTTTGGTGGAATTTGGGAATATAGAAGTTCACGACGTTGGATGTTGAAAAAGAGAGATATTATTCTGTCTTGAAGAGAGAGATGATTAAAACATATGAGTGTATTTTTTAATTAAATTTTAAAGGAAAGTAATCATAATACCAACAATAGGTGAGGATTTAGAATCCTAGTAGTCAACCACTACTTTCCATGGTTGTAGGAAAGTTTTTACATTCCAAGCAAGTCAAAAAATGAACCAAACACAGGAATTTAAAAATCTGGATTCAGATTACTTTCCAGCTTAGATTCCTAGCCAACCAAACGAGGCCTTAAAGTAAAATGATTCCTGAAATAAAGAAAGTAGGAATTTAAATAAGACCATGACCATGCCAATTAAACCCACACAAATTCAAATTTCTTATTTAAATTACACGCACTCCAACTCAAACTCCCAATTTAACTCCTCAATTTTTCTATTTACTTCTAAGAATATCTAAAAAAAGATTGAATGCACATCACTCCAATAGAGCATGCCAAAATTATAAAATTGATCGAAGAAAAAACCAAAAAAAAAATATGTGCGTTAAAGGATGATACAAGAAGTTATTCGTAGTTATCATCCAAAAAAATCATGTGATTAAGAGTATTATTGCGAAACACTGTAAGTGTTACACCAACTCCTTGCTCAATCTTTATTTAGGTAGTGATGTGTTTAACAATTGAATTTCTTAGAAATTAACATTATCTTTTTTTATTTTTTTTGGGACAACACCAGCAATATTCTGAAGTTGTTAAATATTCAGTCATGGCTCAACGTCCCTAGTAGAAAAGATGAGTTCCAGATCATCTTCAGTCATTGCTCAGAAGACTAGACATTAGAATCCGGAATTTTAGATCCCTTTTCACTCGGGGAACAGCTTTGATCCACATAGGAGTAGGCTTTGTTTGCTAAGTTTACACTTATTCGGCGTCTGTTATTAGGATGCACGAGCAAGGCCTGGAGGCCATATATAATTTTCTGGGCTTTACTATTTGAACGGCTTGTGTATAAATTGAAACCCGGATGGCAATAAACGTTTTCGGGCTAATATGCCCAGTTTGGAATCTGAAATAATCAGATCGAGGGTATTGGTTTCTATCAGTAGTTTTGTTTTTTTTTTTTTTTTTGAGAGGATTACATCAGTAGTTTATTGCGCCTCAAATTCAATTTCAAGCTTTGTTGGAGTACTGACCAAAATTTCAAGTTAATTTTTTTAACAATACCATGGTTCGTGCCCCATAAAACAAGAAGGTTTAATGTAAGTTTATAGCCTTTTTTTTGTTTTTTTTGGGACGATTTTTTGCTTTACACCTGACGAAGGCATTATATAGTCCGTCTGGATATGATGCTGTCTAGAAAATAGAGGACAAATAAAAGACTATTATTTTATGGAGCTTCAAATCATCAGTCACCAAAAGCTCTTTGTCGCCTCCATCCTCTTATACAGTTGTCATGTGTATTAGATTACGATGATTTTTTAAAAATTTACAAACTTTGTTTGTTATTTTGGTAAATACATATACAAATTAATAATCAACAAAATCTGTGAATTTCTCAAAAATACCCTGATTTAATACATGCAGCAACTATATAAGAGTGGGACAGGGAGGACAGAGGGTTTTTTAGGACAGAATATTTGAAGCAATTTTATTATGTGTTACTGTAATAAATTTTCCTTAACTTTATAGCCACTGAACTATTTGCCCAAGAAACTAGATCTATGAATGATCATTTAAAATTTGAAATATTTCATAATCTTTCATCTTAAGATATATCGACAATAAGGATTACGTTCGGCAAATTTAAAAAATCAAAACTCTCATAAACTATGCAAAAAATAATCATATTGGTTTTTTAAATTGAATAAATTCTAGAAAACACACCTAGTAGTCTGCTTATTATTAAGATATAGGATATAGAGTTTGATAGATATGGAAAAGTTGGCCACTGAGGTGACTAGGTTAACAAACTGCATATTAAATGATGAGATAATAGAGTTTGATAGATATAAAATACTGGCTAGTGAAGCGACTAGGTTAACAAATGCGAGCCGCTTCGTGATAAGGGTATAACTTGTTCTTCATCTCTTGGACATTATCAACGTCATGCAGGATTCTTTTCTTATTCCCCGTTAACTTCTGTAAAGAAACGTATGTAGATAAATGCGTTTTTTGCTGTGCCTATGCATTACATGGGAATCATCTCAGAACCCTAGACCCATATACAATTGTTATTATACGTGCGCGGGACAAAATACATCTTTCGATAACAACAATAACTAAAATTTTGGATTTGACAATATTATATATAGTAGGATATCTTTCAAAAATACTTCTTTCACTCTTAGTTGAATGTCTTGCTTGCATTTTCAGTTCATTCCAACTGAATTTCTATACTAAAAGAAAATTTTAATTTGTAGTAGACTCCATCCCTATTAACTAATGTAGTAGGCTCCATATATTGACTCTTTAAACTTTTACTTTCAACTCAAATTCTCTTAGAACTCATGTCAAGTGAAATTAAAGCATTTAATTTGGAATGTGAAAAAAGTAATTTCTTTCATGCAATGATTTTGTTTTCTTTTACCGATGGAGTTGATAAAACTTCAAAATGAACTCCATTAGCTCTAGTCGATCTCAAGAGAAATCTATTTTATTCCATTTGAACTCCACCGCTAAGATTGGTCTCCGACAGCTCGACTTGATGAAGTGGGAATGCATAAAAATTGTCGTACCATGGGATCCTTGTCAAATCGGCAATTACTTTGAATACGGTAGAAACTTAGCGATTGTTCATCCTTGTCAAATCGGTAATTATTTTATTTTTATTCCTTAAGATCCACCCCTTTCTTTGCTTTGATGTGGATCACTAAAGCACTATGGTGTCGCAGTATTGGCGGGCTTCAACGAAAGGGGTGGTAAGCGTTTCAAAAAAAAAAAAAAAAAAAGAAAGAAAGAAAGGGGTGGTAGTGGGTCCCGTTCTATTATTATCAAGGATTTTAACACTTTGCCTGCCAATATATATTTTAACAAAGTGAACCTTCAGAGGGGCATTTAATAAAATCAAACCAATTCGGTTTGCCCTGTCAAAGGTTCGGGGTCCAAACTCTGGTGCCTTGGCAATTAGAAAATAAGAGAAGAGGAGGGCTACAAAGTGTTATATGAACTGGAAGCTTCATCTCAAATTCTGTATAGAAAAAATCTAGAAGCCCCACTCTAAATTGTGAGGCAATATCTTGTTATGAAAATTCAATTCAAAAAATAAAATAAAATTAAGAGCTAAAATATAAAATTTGGACAAGATTTAAATACTGAAAATTTTAATTTGTGGAATTCATAAGGCATATATATTTTTATAATAAGCTAAAGTTGACCGGTTAGTAAATATATTTTGTTCCATTTAAATTATATTGTCAAATGGCAATATGAAGCTCTCTCCAACAAAGATAAAAATTCATGGTACAATTATATTTATCTCAGCTTGGAATTACTTAGATTTTTAACTTTTGAGAATTGAATGCAATAACCAATCACTCTTCATATAACCTACAAAAAGTGATGCATAGAAAATTTTTACCACATTTCAACAGCGTAACCAAATAAAATATCAAAACTTGACTCTAATAAAGATTTCTAAATTGAATTTCTGAACTTTTTAGTCTTATTTGGTTGGCAAGCATTCTGCCTTGGAAAAGTAAACTTCCGCAGTTTGGTTAGATAGTTACTTTCATGGAAAGTGAAATGATTCCTGAAATAAGTAAAGTAGCAATAAAATTGTATAATTCTACTTTCGTGGAAAGCAAAATAATTCCTGAAATAAATAAAGTAGCAATAAAATTGTATAATTCAATATTCTAAATTTTGGTTGGTATTCTAATTACTTTCTCCGACAATTTAAACCTACCTTTATTCAAATTCAAACTCCTAATTTAATTTAAATTAAACACACTCCAACTCAAACTCCTATTCAAATCCTCAATTAAAAACTAACCAACTCTAACTTTATTTCTATTCTCTAATTACCCATTGCATCTTTAACTCCATTGATTTCTTCTCACTCCGTTCTCAGTTTTGGTGCTATGTACAGAACAGCAGAAGATGGTAAGCTTGCCTTTCTCGATATTTCTTATTTCTAATTTTAGGATTGTCCTTGATTGTCTATTTTCTTCTATTTTTATCCATCTAAATTAAAATTTATTGAAATTCATATGAATATGCTAGGGTTTCAAATATATTGCCTTGTTAGCTTTTCCATTAGCTCTATACAATTATGATATTCTAATTAAAAATGCATCAACGGCCTAAATACTTTTTTTCTAATTTTTTTTCCTTCTGCTGCATTACTTTGCTTATCTAATTTTGGCGCTTGGTGATCAAATGAACAAATTATGAAATTTCATGACTCTCTTTCTTATGGACCTTGACAAGGAAATTATGATTTTTTATATTAGTATATGAAATCATTGAAAGGATGCTCTCTTAATGATATGCATCCAGTAGATAACAAAGAGTCGGTGTTATCTTCTTTTTTTTTTTTTTCAGAAATTCCAAAAAGATGATAGAGTTTTAAATAATCTTATTAATGTTCAAACAAATAAGTAAGCGAATTGATGAGTATTGGTTTTCTTTAATACCGGAAAATTATAATTTTAATCATTCATATGACAATTTTTGTTTCTCAAAAATATGACCTGTTCTATTTACTTTTAAAATTATTTATAAAAAAAGATTGAATGAAAATCACTCCTGTAAAGTATGCCAATTTTTTTCCCTTTTTTTAGAAATGAAGAGTGCTTTAGCTATTGCCATTAGATTCCTAAACTATTCTTGTATTAGAAAAACAAAATTATAGTATAAATTTTTGTGGAGGGTATTTTTGATAACATAGCCAAAATCTGGTACAATATCTAGAACCAAACACTTAAATAAGAATTTCCCTGCATTCACATTCTACATAATTAAATTCCTAAATTCTTAGAAAATAAACTTTAGTTTGGTTGTTTCATTAAAACAAATTTGATTGTACAACATTCGGTCAATTACCAACTTTTGAACACTTGAAAGAATTGTCTTACGATAGGATGCCTGTCAAATCGACAATTAACTTGAATCCAATTTGTGTAAGCAGAATTTTTGCAATTGTTCATCTGGATTTGATATGGATCACTAAATCAGCATAGTGGTTCAGGAAGTTGGCATGTCCTCATTTCTGGCTTGAAAGTATGAAAGTCACCAACTCTTAATAAGTCCCTTGAGAGAAGAAAGAAATGGCCACGATCTTTTGATTAGACTTCTGCAAATATCTTTCTCCAATCAATATCAGGCATCTTATATTTTTCTAAGTCTTCCAAGTGTTCCAAGTCTTGGAAGACTTCCAAGTCTTCTGTAGTACAGAAGAAATCAATTAGAAGCTTCTTTTTTACCGTATAAGTAACAACGTAAGCCAGTTGAACATGAACATAAGCATGAAAATAATCATGGATTCTTTTTCTATAAGAAAATTAAAGATCTTCATATTCATTTTGGTCTTACTTTTCGCATCATTTCGCCCCAAAGGTGGCGCTTCAGCTTCTGCTGAATAGGCTGGTGCTCTTTTGAAATGGAAAGCTAGTCTTGAAAACCAGAACAATAGCTTGCTTGCTTCATGGAATCTTCACCCCACCAATCCCAAAAATTCTTCTTACCTTCCATGTGCTTGGGCTGGTATTACCTGCATGGATGAAACTGTCAACGGGTTGAACCTCACAAATTCAAGTATTAAAGGTAGCCTCTACAACTTCCCATTTTCATCCCTCCCAAATCTTGAATATTTGAATTTGAGCATGAATGAACTTTTTGGAGCCA
Organism: Mitragyna speciosa; assembly: GCA_024721245.1. Taxonomy (NCBI): domain Eukaryota; kingdom Viridiplantae; phylum Streptophyta; class Magnoliopsida; order Gentianales; family Rubiaceae; genus Mitragyna; species Mitragyna speciosa. Next base: position 22,017 of record JAMWEH010001817.1, read on the forward strand.
TTCCTCCTGAAATAGGGAATTTTATATCGCTTCAGTTTCTCAGCTTGAGTAGAAACAATATTACTGGCTCAATACCCAAGTCACTTGGTAATTTAACCAGTTGGACCATTTTGTGTCTCAATCACAATCAACTTTCTGGTATAATTCCAGAGGAATTAGGTGATCTAAAATTCCTTACTGATATGGAATTATCTGAGAACCAACTTAATGGATCCATTCCTTCTTCACTGGGTAAGTTGAGTAACTTGATCTTTTTGTATCTCTATGACAATCAACTTTTTTGGTTCAATTCCAGAAGAATTGGGTGATCTGAAATTCCTTAACGATATGGAATTATATGGGAACCAACTCATTGGTTCCATTCCTGCTTCACTAGGTAAGTTGAGTAACTTGACCGTTTTGTATCTCTATGACAATCAACTTTCTGGTCCAATTCCAAAGGAATTGAGTGATTTGAAATTCCTTACCGATATGGTATTATCTAGGAATCGACTGATTGGTTCCATTCCTTCCTCATTGGGTAAGTTGCGTAACTTGATGTTTTTGTATCTCCATGACAATCAACTTTCGGGTTCAATTCCAAAAGAATTGGGTAATATGAAATTCCTTACCGATGTGGAATTATTTGGGAACTAGCTTAATGGTTCCGTTCCTTCTTCATTGGGTAAGTTGAGTAACTTGATCTTTTTGTATCTCTATGACAATCAACTTTCTGGTTCAATTCCAGAAGAATTGGGTGATCTGAAATTCCTTACCGATATGCAATTATTCGGGAACCAACTTTCTGGTTCCATACTTTCTTCACTAGGTAAGTTGAGTAACTTGACCATTTTGTATATCTATGACAATCAACTTTGTGGTTCAATTCCAGAGGAGTTGGGTGATTTGAAATTCCTTACTGATATGAGATTATCCGAGAACTGACTTAATGGTTCCATTCCTACTTCACTGGGTAAGTTGAGCAACTTGACCGTTTTGTATCTCAATGACAATCAACTTTCTGGTTCAATACTAGAGGAATTGGGTGACCTGAAATTCCTTACGCATATGACATTATCCTGGAACCAACTTAATGGTTCCATTCCTACTTCACTGGTTAAGCTGAGTAACTTGAATGTTTTGTATCTCAATAGCAATCAACTTTCTGGTTCACTTCCAAAGGAGCTGGGTGATCTAAAATTCCTTACCGATTTGGAATTATCTAGGAATCAACTTAATGGTTCCATCCCTACTTCACTAGGTAAGTTGAGCAACTTGGAATTTCTTTTTCTTGGAGAAAACCAATTGTCTGGATCAATTCCCCAAGAACTTGGGAAATTGCTGAACTTGGTTGGATTGGGATTGAATGACAATCAATTCTCTGGTCATTTGCCAAAAATTTTATGCCAGAATGGAGTATTGCAAAACATCACTGTAAATCGCAACATGCTTACAGGTCCAATCCCAAGAAGCTTGAAAAACTGCGCAAGCTTAGTTAGGGCCCGTTTCAATGGGAACCATCTCCAGGGTAACTTGTCAGAGATGTTCAACAACTACCATTCCTTGGACTTCATGGATCTCAGCTACAATGAATTCTCAAGTGAGCTCCCTAGCAACTGGACTAGATCCAGAAATTTGAAGTCCTTATCGATTGCAAACAATAACCTCATTGGCGGCATACCTTTAGAAATTGGAAAATTAACTCAACTACATCTACTAAATCTTTCTTCCAATTACTTAACTGGAGAGGTACCAAGGGAAATTGGGAAGTTAACTTCAATGCTAACATTAGATTTACATGACAACCTACTTGTTGGTGGTATACCCCAAGAGTTGGGAATGCTAACTCAACTCCTTTATTTAGACCTTTCCTCAAACTCCATGAATGGATCTATTCCAAAAAATCTAGGAGAGTGCCAGCCTATCTTTCACCTGAACTTGAGTAACAATAATTTAAGCCAAAAGATTCCACTTCAGATGGGTGAGTTAATTCACCTTTCTCTGTTGGATTTGAGTCACAATTTCTTCACAGGAGAGATACCGTATGAAATTAGCAAATTGATGAGTCTGGAAATATTGGACCTCTCCCACAATAACCTCTTTGATTTCATCCCTAAGGCTTTGGCAGTTATGCCTAGTTCATTGCATATTGATATATCTTTCAATAATTTAAAAGGTCCAATTACATATGGTAGAGCCTTTGTAAATGTCACTTTTGAACAATTAAAGGGAAACAAAGGTTTGTGTGGCAATATTACTGGGCTACAAGCTTGTTCAAGTCAATTTGGAAACAACGTAAAGGAGAAAAGCAAGAAACTAGTTCTCATAATCATTCTCCCTCTTCTGGGACTACAAATATCTGTTTATGCATTAATTGGAGTTCTCAAAATGTACTGGCGGAGGAAAGGAAGTTCAAAAATGGAAGAGGTTGATATAAAGAATGGCAATCTATTCTCCATATCCACATATGATGGCAAGGCATTGTATAGAGAAATACTGAAAGCTATTGAAGAGTTCAATGAAATATTTTGCATTGGAAAAGAAGGTTCTAGAAGTGTTTACAAAGCAAATCTTCCAGATGCAAACATGGTAGCAGTAAAGAAACTTCATCATGACTTGTCCAAAATGGCAGATCAAAGTGATTTCTTGAATGAGATAAGTGTCTTGACAAGAATCAAGCATAGAAACATTGTGAAACTCTATGGTTTTTGCTCAAGTCCTCAACAATTGTTTCTGGTTTATGAGTACATCAAACAAGGTAGCTTGGCCAAAATGTTAAGCATAGAAGATGAAGCTAAGGAATTGGATTGGGAAAAGAGGGTAAGTCTCATTAATGGCGTGGCTCATGCTTTATCTTATATGCATCATGATTGTTCACCGCCAATAGTTCATTGAGACATATCCAGTAAGAATATCTTGCTTGATGATGAATACGAGGCTCATGTTTCCGATTTTGGCACTACTAAAATTCTTAGAAAGGGCTCTTCTAATTGGAGTGCACTTGTAGGCACATATGGATATGTTGCACCAGGTAATAAATATTTTTTTTGTCTATTTCAAGGTAATTAATACATGCTATCCTAAAATTGATTTTTGTTGCAGAGTTTGCCTACACAATGAAAGTAACAGAAAAGTGTGATGTTTATAGCTTTGGGGTGTTGATATTTGAAGTAATAAAAGGGGAGCATCCTGGTGAATTAATTGCTGATCTATTGCGTGCAATGCCTGGAAACACAGATTTGAAAGGATGGCTAGACCAAAGACTTCTGCATCCCAGCCAAGAAGTTGAAAGCATTCTCGTATCTATCCTCAAACTTGCAAGAGCATGTTTACATGTTGATCCACAATCTAGGCCGTCTATGCTTAATATTTCTAAGACATTGTCCACGGGTCTGTTATCCCACCAATATCTTGGTTTGTAAATATGGTCCTATGTAATAATTTATTAGGAGTAAATTTTTCATGCACTGTCATTGTGAAACTATAAATGCAACCCATATTGTTTCTATCTTCAAGTCTTAAATGCTCTAAATTTGCTGTAATATTGGCTATTAGAAGGCCTCTTTTAACAAAATTGCAACAAGAAGATGATGTTTATGTTATTTTTATTTTTGAAGGCGTTTCTATCTTCAAGTCTTGAATGCTCCAATTGGCTATTAGAAGGCCTCATTTAACAAAATTGCAACAATAGGATGATATTTATTTTTGAAGGTGTTATTTGATCAATGCAACATGTGGCATCAGTGGAAACATATAGATCTATTCCGCATATTTTTCTAACTGTTATTTTTCAAAATTTCCCAGGGGTTAGGCTCTAATTTGTTCTTTTGAAGTTAAATTTTTTTTTCATCAATATGTATTTTGATTTGGTATTTAGTTTTTAGTTAATTTTAAAAAATCGGCCAATGGGTGCAACAGCACACTAAGTTTTTGTAAATTTTTTGTATTGCATTCATCTCTCACCCCTCCCAAAATTATGATCAAATATCATTGACTTCCCAGCCCTCCCCAAAAGAAAGTTTTAAGTTGGACTTATTTTAAAAGTTCTTGATTTTGCATAACTTTTTATTCTATTTTTTTTTTAGCATCTCATATTACTCTTTGAAAAGATTCAGTTTGTTAATAAAAATCTATATATAATTGCATTGATATTTAAGTATTTTATTTCTTTCTAAAAATATCTATTTAAGCATTTGGTTTGAAAAGTTTCACACTGTTAATGAAAACCTATAAATAGTTAAATTGTATTCATATTTGAGTTAAAGTATTTTATTTTCATATACAAAATAACTATGTTAAGCACTAGGTTTTACTTTCTCTTTCATATATTGTTCTATACTACACTAAAATTACAAGCATTTAGACATTCTTTCTTTAAAGACATAAAAAGAACATATGTAGTACTCTAGAAACCTCACTTTGCCTAGCTAAAGTCAACAATCAACAATGCAGTTATTTGTTGCTGCATATTTAATACTTAAAAAAAAAACACATAACAATAGATCCAATTTTATCGGATGTCCTTGAAGGGACACACATACAATAGATGTAGCTATACCAAAAGCATATTTTTAAAGCAAAATTTTGCTAAAATTACTTTTTCTTTAGATTCAAGAAAGACTCTAAACTATACAAAGGGAAAGAAAAAATGAGAACTTGATTGAGAGTCAAACTAAAGACTTCTCGATTATTTGAATAATATTTCTACCAACTAGAGTTTTAAGGTTGTAAAAGCACATTATATGCACAATCTTTTATCTTCCTACTTTCGCTTGAAGCCTACTAAAGATTCCTAAAACTACAAGAAAAAACCATCCACATAGTAATAAACATTCAGCCCCAAAGCATAATGATTTTGTCGAAAAGAGACTAACTAAGCACATTTGTTACTTACAAATGAATCCTTAAAATCACGCTAGCAAGGTTGAAGGAAAGCAATTATAAACCCATTAAAGAAAAAGAGAAAATAAAAGCTTGACAGGAAAAGATATAGATTCAATTCCAACACAATCTGTTCGTAGAAATTTAGACATTTTTTTGGTACATCTGTGGAAAAGTAAGATTTTAACATTTCAAATTTAAACAAATATATTACATTAAGGAAGAGTTGGAAGAATTGTTGCTGCATTCTACGAGTGATATGGACATCTTTAGTCTAAATACTAAATTTTAATTTTTTAGCCAAAATAGATTTTGCCTTAACTAAAAATTATGTAAAGCATTGTCCATCTTCATTCATTTGAAAACTTCCGTTGCCGTCAAACTAAATTACCCGTTTTTTTCCTAAGCTCTACATACTTTTGCCCTTCAATAAAAGGTATAGGAAGAATAAAACTATTAAAGATATTTGTTTGGATATATTATTTGGACTGTTTTTTGAGAATTATTTGAAATGTGTTTTTTGTTGACTTTTGTTGAAATGGAGAGAAGTGTTTGAATTTGTAAATGGAGCTCAACGTCGCAATTTTTTCTGTTTTTCTGAATAAAATTTGGTGAAAAATGTTACGTTTTGTGAATAATTGTGTACAAAGTGAAACAAGTTGTTGGGATGTTTTGAACATTCTATATAAGTTTTCAAAAAGTTTTCAAAATTCAAAAAAATTAGAGGGAAAATTGTTGACTTTCATTGAAAAACTCAAATAATGTTCATTATCCAAACACCATTGAATTGTTTTTTGAATAATTCTCAAATAATTGTCAAAAAAATATCCAAACAGAGCCATCATTTTTCCATTATTATTTACTTTAAAAAGTTCAACATAGATATACCTTATGCTAACATTTCTTTCTGATTCTGAGTTTATTGTTGGATTGAGGTTTCGAATATACATCAAAAAGGACAAACTTTATGACTTATTACTATAATTCTTGAATGATCTTTTAGTAAGGGAATAAAGATGAAAGGAAGGACTGAAGGAAGTATAGAAAAAGCAGTTCAGATCCTCGGTGCCAGTTTTTTCAGTACCAGGTGCCATTCACCAGGGGCTGTCACCTTGCATTTACACCAAGATAGTTATCTAATTTATCACAAGTGTGATAAGTGTGAATGCAAGGTAGCAGTCTCCTAGCGAATGGCACTCGGTTGGCATTGGAAAAACTGGCACTGAGGATCTAAACTGATAGAAAATAATTCAGATCCTCGGTGCCAGTTTTTCCAGTGCCAACTGAGTGCCATTCACCAGGGGCTGCCACCTTAAATTCACACCAAGATAGTTATCTAATTTATGACAAATGTGATAAGTGTGAAAGCAAGAGAGAAGTAAATGAAAATAATGGTTCTGTCAGTGTTATTGGTAAAACCAGGCATATCATACCTTCCTACTCTCACCCCCCACTCATGTATCCTTCTCTTCTACGGCAGCTCCCTACTTAATTCATCCAAAGAACCCAAGAGAGAAGTAAATGAAAATAATGGCCACTAGAATGTGTCTACATCTTTATTTTTTGCCTTCTTCTTACTGGCTTCAAAGCCACGTTCCTTACAATTTCCTCTCGCTTTGATCACAAAGCCAGTCCATTTGTAGTGACAACTACTCAAACAATGTGGGTCATTTTTTTTAATCTCTATTTTTTTTTGAATTTAATCTTGATTTCATGGTTGGCCTAAAATTTTTTTCCCTATCCTTCAAAGAAGTATGCTCTGAACCCTCTCCCTTTGATCATAAAGCCAGTTCACCCACAGGGCACCAATTCAAACAATGTGAGTCATTTTTTAAAATCTCTATTTTTCTCAAATTTAATCTTGATTTTATGGTTGACTTGGAATTTTTTTAAAGAAAGATTATGGGTTTTCTATTATGATCGAGAAAAGCCATCGATTCTTCCAAATTCATGTTCTTCACAGCGTGTAGATAACATATATTTACTTATTTTTAATTAAAAGTTATAATTTTTTTTGTATGTCTTTTGTCGTTTTTAACCATTTCAAGAACCTATTTTGATGATAATAGGATCTCTTCAACTTTTCCCAGACCAGGTAAGTTGGTTTATTATGGAGTCAGCTCTCTTTTTATTCTTCAAAAAAAATTGTGCTTAGTCATGTCTTTAATGATGGAAGTGCTAGTAAATTTTGACATTGTCCATGATGTTTTTGTCATTTTATCACCATATAAAAATTTTGATAAGATCCAAGAAGCACCTACACACAAGGAGCATAGCTTTGAGGAGCATTTAGCACATTACGAGTTCAAAGAGGAGTAAAGAGGATTATTTCATAATTGATCAAGGCATGCGAGGTTGCTGGCTTAAGTGGCCAAGGGCTAAGATTTATTATGGATTAAGTTTACATACAAAGAAGGCCCAAAGAAAGCTAAACAAGTTGATCAATCCAGCCAAAGAAAGGGTTCTTACCAAACCTATGGCCCCTAGTCACACTGCAGGTACCGCCCTAGGTATTGTCAGAAAGATCAGCAACTTGGAGCGAAACTTGGAAAGTGAAGCTACTGCCTATAGTTGCACATGCCGCAGCTACCCTCAGAGAATTAGGTCGTGTTTATTATCAAGTGTTCTTATTTTTTTACAAGTTGTAACCTTTATGGTAGTTTTTTAATTGTGATAGGTTGCAACTAATGCTAACTTATGTTAGGTTCTAGACTATTCTTCAGTTATTGTAAGCCTATTTATAGGCAAGTTATTGTTCACGTTTTTCATCATAAGTGTTGATTAATAATATTGAGTATTTCTCTTAATTGAGATTTTTTTTTGTTTCTTTGCTGATTAAAAATTACCCTTGGCCTATCCAGTTATCTTTTACGGTCAAAACCTAGCTTAAAGTTATTTCTTTCTTATTTTGATTAAGATCCTTTAGGTTTGTCATGAGGTTTTCCTATTGATCTCTTAGGGGTTATTTTCATCAAAAAATTTGCAAGGCAAATGACTCCATGCTTAGGTTGCTTTTGATCGAGATTCAAAGTTAGTCTAAAATTTAACAAGTTGGATACTTGGAATTCTGCATGTATCAATTTGTACCAGTGCCATCCTCTTTAAATTCTAAATTCATGTAGTCCAATTTTTCTTTTGAAAATTCGGACATATCCTTTTCTTTTTGTTCTTAACTCTTTCTTGTTGTTTGTCAAAATGCTTCGTGCCTAACCAAACAACTTGTGTTATTTTCCTACTTTTCCTTTTGAGTCATATTTTTGTCCAGCCTTGCTTCCTATTGTTTTTTCTTGTTTCTTGTTTGTTCTTGTGTTATCTTGATTTATTTTAGGGTCTTAGAGTCGTTCTTGATTGATCTCAATCAAGAATTCTGTCTTGTGTGGTGTTTTATTAATCTTGATTGTTATTATTATTTTTAAAATTTTTTTTGTATCAAAAACTTTTTAAGAAAGACAGTTCCTGGACATCACAAGCCACAAATTGAATTAGTTCTCGGACATCACAAGCCATGGATTAAGTTTCTCGAGAGTTTAGTTGTGTTTTGAATTGTTTCTTGGTCAAAAAAAAAAGAAAGAAAGAAAGAAAGAAAGAGACGTGCAAGAAAAATTAAATCACAAAAGAAAAATCAAAGAAAAGCAAGGTAAAAGGCGTGCACAAGGGGTAAAAAGTTATGTACAAATTTTAGTAAAGTGTTCTTTATTGTTTCTTAGTGTTTTGGATGCATATCTTGAAGTTAAAATTTCTTGGTTGTGTTCTTGAAAATCTACAAGCTATCTTTGTGTTTTCTTGAAGTTCTTGATAGAGGTTGATAGCTTGTCTTGAAATCTCAATTAGTTGTGTTGTTTCTTGAATTTATTGGACTATTTCTTGAAGTTCTTGAACAATCTTGAAAGACTTTTTGAAGAATAAGGGTTTCTTGATCATTAAAATTGTGTTTCTGGAAGATCATGCTTTCTCGAATTTTTCTTCATGGCTAAAAACATGTTTCTTTAATTTCCTACTTGGACAACTCACTGAAAGAAGTTTTTAATCCGTCCATTTGTATTTTAAAAGGAAAGAAATCAGTTTCCTAACCATATAGGAAAAGGAAACTGTGAGCAAGAAAAAGAAAGAGAGGATGGAATTGCTAAGAGAAAAAGAGGCTGTCTTGTTGTGTTTAAATAGAGAAGAACCCTTAATCCTAAAGGACGAGGAGAGGCAACCGTGTGAATTGTAAAAAGGAAGGAGGAAGCCGTTTGAATTAAATCCTAATAAGATTTCCTTCTCTCAAGGCTATGTGTTGTCTTCTTTTTCTATTTGGATTTGGCTTGTGTTTGATTTTAAGGGAAGTGTTCAAGAATCTTAATTGGACTAGGATTTTTCAAATCCTACTTCCATTAGGAAATCTTGACTTTTTGTTTTTCTTACACATGAATATTACTTTCTTTCAAGAGAACATAAAAAATTAAAATTTTTATACAAGAATACCACACATTAGGATTTCTAATTGGTGTCTTCTTGAGTCAAATCTTGTTTGTTTCATCTTATCTTGAAATTCTCTTGATTAAAAACTCACTCTAAGCTATCCTTTGTATTTTCTATCATATTACTCTTGTGTTTTTGTTTCATTGGATCTTAGTAAGATTAATTGAGTAGGTTCTTTATCAAAAGCCAATAAGCAAACATCTCAAGAGTTGAAAAGGTTTAAGGGTGAACATAGCATTGGGGAAAAAGGCAAACAAACTTGAGTGATACACAAGTACTTGAGTGTATACACTAAGGGAGTGAGTGAGATTTTTACTTTATTCTTTGTTTCTTTGTTTTCTAATGTTTTCTTATAGGAAGTTAGGATGGCTGAACAACAACCCAATACCATGCAAAATACCTTGAATGCCTTTCAAGATCAGTTTGCACAAATGAATGCCTGAATCAATGATGTCGATTATGTCATTAACGAGCAATCTGGGGCTACATGAAACCCTACGGTTGAAAAGGAAGTTTTTGAGGAAGAGTATGATGAAGGAGAAGCATTGTCACATGATGGATAAATCCACAAGATGGAAATCTTAGTAGCATGAAGATGAAAATTCCACGAGGCAAGATGGATACTGATGCATACTTGGAGTGGAAGCATAAGGTGGAGCACGTGTTTAATTGCCACAATTACTTTGATGAGAAGAAGGTTCAATTGACAGCTGTGGATTTCACCAATTACATGAATGTTTGGTGGGATCAACTCAAAAAAATCACATAATGTATGGAGAGGAGCCCATGCGTACATGGAAGGACATAAAGATCATCATGCAAAAATGCTTTGTGCCTAGTTATTATGTTCGAGATCATAGGAGGTTCCAAACATTGAGGCTAGGATCCATGTCTGTAGATGAATACTGTAAGGAGATGGAAATGTTGATGTTTCGTGCCAACTTCGAGGAAGATAGAGAGGCGTTGTTATTAAATAGCTTTGAAGGAGTTCAAGACGCCATAACACTTGAACGCTGCTTGTTTTTTTTTTTGGTTTCTTGGTGGCGCGGAACAATGTGTTCTATTTATTTATATGTTTGTCATTCTGATTTAAGTTTATATGCTTGTCATTGTTTTCGTTTGTATGTTTTACACTTAGTATGTTTACATTTACATGAGAGTAGTTTTGCATTGAATCATGATTGGTATTCCTAATGTTTATTACATGTTACGAATTTTATCCTAGTATGTTTGATTATTTCTTATGTTATGTCTTTATTAAGATACATATGTATAGTTATTCATTCTCTTTTGTCATCTTAAGTATGTTTGGACTTCAAGTGCTAAGTTTGCAAAGTGAGCATGATGACTTAACTAGCAAATTGGTTGTTAATTATGCTGTTTTGTATGATGTATGTGATTTGAGGACAAATCTTTTCGAGAGAAGAGGCACTAATATGATCCAAAGAGCACTTACACACAAGGAGCATAGCTTGGAGAAGTATTTGGCTTTGTTACAAGTTCAAAGAAAAGTATTTCATAATTGATCTAGGCATGCGAGATTGCTGGCTTAAGTGTGCATACGATTTCAGCATGGTTTTTGGACTTAAAGTTTAAGTTGCTCAAGTTAGTGAGTTTTTGGGCCTACAGCTAAGCCATTGGATATGGATCAAGTCTACGTACAAAGAAGGCCCTAAGAAACTGAACAAGTTGATCAATCCGGCCAAAGAAAGGGTTTTGACCAAACCTGTAGCCCCTGGCGTCACCGCAGGTATTACCAGAAGGCTCAGCAGTGTGGAGCGAAACTTGGAGATTGAAGCCGCTGCCCATTGTTGCACCACGGGTACATGCCAAGGCTACCCTCTAAGAATTTGGTCACATTTATTATAAATGTTTTTATTTGTTTACAAGTTGTAACCTTTATAGTAGTTTTCCAATTTGATAAGTTACAACTAGTGCTAGTTTACGTTAAGTTCTAGACTCTTCTTCAAGTTATTGTAAGCCTATTTACAGGCAAGTTACTATTCACATTTTTTTTTTATCACGAGTGTTGATTAATAATATTGAGTGTTTCTCTTAATTGAGAGTTTTTCTTGGTTCTTTATTGATTAAAAACTATTTTCGATCTATCAAATTATCTTGTATGGCCAAGACCTAGCTTAGAGTTATTTCTTTCTTGTCTTGATTAAGATTTCTTAGGTTTGTCATTAGATTTTCCTATTGACCCCTCAAGGCTTGTTTTCATCAAAGAATGTGTAATTCAAGGTAAACAACACTAATCTTAGGTTACTTTGGATCAAGATTAAAGTTGGTATAAAGTTAACGAATTAGATACTTAAAATTTCAAGCTTTCTCAACATTTCACAATTTTGCGTGTATCAAAATTTCATGTGCAGTTTCTACCACTTCGGTCATATGCTGGGTGTTCTTCCCACCGTGACACAGTGCCTATTTGCATGTTGGAGGGAAGTATGATTGAGAAAAGCCATCAACCAATCAAAGTTCTTCAGTTACTTTTATACCTGCTATAGTTTTTGTTAGGTATCAGGAATTCTTATTTATTTTGTGCTTGCATTATTATCTAAAATGTAGTAGTCTAGGGTTTGTGTTAGTTAATTACTGCATTTCTCTAAATCTTTTAGTATTTAATCGTTTGGAAAAAGTTAAAATTAAGTGGAAAAAAGCAGAGTATAATTAGATGAAGACTCCGCATTCTGAGTTACTTGAAGGTCATTTTTTACTGAACTTAGATTGTTTCTTTATGTATATTTTTTGGTTTAAAAATTTGAAGAATTTTGGTTTATTTTGTTTGTTTTTAAATGCTACGGTCCCCTATCACACATTTTGTTCCCAACTTTGCTATTTTTCTTATTCTCTATCCTTTTCTATCATTTTGTGGTTGTATTGTACCCTTGCATTGTTAGTCTTTGCTCCGTTTTCTCTACTCTGTCCTTTAGCGCCACTGTTGCTCTCTCTCTCTCTCTCTCTCACCCCCCCCCCCGCGTCAACGCTATTATAAGTCTGCATCCTTTTTATTTTTATTTTTTTTGCTCCCTCCTGTGTGTTTTTGCCTATTGATTTTTTTCTTTTTTATCATTAGGGTACAACTTGGCTTGTCTACATCATTTTTTGCCTTCTTCTCACTGGCTTCAAAGCCACTGGCTTTCTCTCACTTTGATCACAAAGCCAATCCATCTGTAGTGACACTGGTTTGAACAATGTGGGTCATTTTTCTTAATCTCTATTTTTGTTGAATTTAATCTTGATCTCCTGGTTGGCCTAATTTTTTTTTTCCTTTCTTTTAGAGAAAAATGCTTTGAACCCTCTTGCTTTACTTATGATTGAAATGTTGCAATGATATTATGGCTTTTGTAGGTTCTTTATGGGTGTAAGTATTTGTTTTACATGCACGCAAAAACTCGATTTTCTACTTATAAAATATACTAGGATGGAATATCTTTTGTGTGTTCTATTTTTATCTTAATTTTGTAGATGGGATTAATATTCTTGAGCTTTTGGTAGATTGATTAGTAGCTTGTTGCTGTGTATTAAAAATGAGTTGATTCTGGATATTTCCAAGTAAAGAATCTTTTGAGGTCTTTCTTTTGCTACTTTTATTTTTCTCTTCGGCAGGTGATTATGCTAATGAAAATTATATTTCAATAAAGGTCTTGCAATCCATCTAGATGCTTTCGAGATTATCTGTTTTTCATTCTTGAATCAAAATTGCTATTGAAAATCTGATGATAAGTTAAAGTACCAGGGTATTTTTTTTCTTTTTGCTTTTCTGTAGTTTTGTGTGTGGATGCACACGCACATATGTCTCTGTCTCTGTCTCTGTGTGTATGCGTATGTGAGAGAGAGAGAGAGAGAGAGAGAGATTTGGGAGAATAAAAATTGCATGGGAATTGGATTATCAAGAGTAAACAAAATGGTAGATGTTAACAATTCCTACTAGGAGTTTAGTGGAAGTAATTTGATACAAGCTGTTTGTTCTTTAGTACCTACTGCAAGCTATGAAGGATGTTGGAAAATCATTTCATTCTTTTTCTTAGGACGAGGGAAAGATAGCTGGGGGAGTACTCTTTTCATGTTCATTGTCCATGTGAGAGATTGTTAAGAATTTGGCCATTGTGTATTTTATGTTTTCTATTGTATTTGAATAGTTGATTTTTTTGAATAAGTATCTGTGGGACTTTCCATCAGTCATCAACTCTATGATGATGATATGTCGGTCATCTTGACTGCAAATGTCTGACATTCAAATAAATGTGTATAAGGTTTTTCGAATTAATGGGGAAACCTAATTAACCTGGTTGTGTTGTACCTTATCTGCAAATGTTTTGTGGCGTAAATGCTCTTATGAATGTTATGTGATGGTCTGATGTTGGGCATTAAGCTGGTTATATAAGAAATCATTCATGAAATATACTAGATTCATGACCAGCACTTTAAATATGCTAGTACTAGCTAACATCAATATACATAGCTGAATTGATAACTAAATTCTCCACAGTCAATTCTAGCTCCTAAACAACTTCAATTAAAACTTTTATTCAGCCATTCATCGGGCACGCTCATGCATCGCGTGAGGTTTAAGCACCAGTTTTTATCAATGCTGGTTTTGGCATACCTCCAATAAATGAATGGATCGCAATTGACCATTAAACTACAGAGCACGAGGCATCCTATAAACGGGTGTGTATTTGATAATTTGATGGTGCAAATACATGTTGTAATAAAGTACACGATGCTCGAATAGTATCATGGCACTGCAAAAAAAAAAAATTATTGTTGAAGTGGGTAACCACTTTAGCTGTTGTTTAATTTAGCTTAATTATAAGGGTATATCTTATTGTTACCATGTGTGTTTAAGATATTATAGAATAACTAGCAAGCTGTGGTGTTTTTCCATCATGAGTGGTATATAAATCAAACTCTGTGAAGGGTTGACTTTGTGCTCAGGTTAAATATAGTTTTTGATGCCTTCATCAATTTAAATTGTACTCGTGATGCTATTTTCAAATCATTGATGAAACGAAAAGAAATGTGAATCAAATCAAATTATGAGCCCTCATTCTAAAAAAGAAAAGGAAGTTACAATTGAAATATGAAACAGAATGTTGAGGAAATTAGCTTGTGAGCTCACCTTATCATTCAAAGAATTGAAGCTCAAATTATTATTATTATTATGTAATATCTTGGAATTTTCAAGAATTAAACTGAGTGTATAGACACCATTTATTTTTCTAGGATGGGGGGTCTATTTCTACTTTTTGGGGTTGAATTCTAATTTTTCGGTAAAATGGGCAAAATCGGCAATTTTAGGGGCAAAATAGAAAAATGTAGCATGTAAATATTTTTTTCATTGGTTCTTGGGTTCTAAATGCATATTTTGTGCTTTTATACATGTTTATGAATTTTGGTTATTTTTTTCGGGTTTAACTGCTACTTTTAAGTATATTTTGTCAGTACAATGACAAAATGGTCATTTCGCTTCCCGAACATCTTTTTCCCCATTTTGTCCCAAATTCATTTTTTTTAGGTTTTCAAGCATGTTTCTTAATTTTTTTGACTTTTTCGGGGTCAATGTCTATTAATAAAATTTATTATTTGTATTTTTTTTAATTTTTCTATTTTTGGTGCTTTTGACAGAGAACATGTTTTTTTTTTTAATTTTTGTGTGTCAAAAAAAATTTTAAGGGTTAAAATTATAATTTCGTTGTCAAGGGGATTTTAGTCTTCTATCCATTCTTGGAGAATAAGATTTCCTTACACTATAAATACCTATTTTCTAGGAAGGAAAAAAGAGGAGAAAAAAGAAAAAGTCTGGAGAGATTTTTAATTTTAGTTTCTACAACACCAAAAACTCACACTTATTTTCTATATCCATCTTCAAGTTTACACCTAGAGAACACATTAGTGTATCTTCAACCCTATGCCTAGAACACCAAAAATACACACTAGTCCCTCACCAATGCCATCTCAAAAACTTCACACAAATTCAATTTCTCCCTGGCACACTACACACACATGCACGATACACACAGTCCCACACACTGGATAGTGAATACACACACCAATACACACTCAGACATAAGACAGCCATTTCACACACACTACATAGAATTTCACACACATTCACATTTACTACATGAAATACCTCACTCATTTCCCACACTAGCACAATCACACACACATACACACACAGTCACTCACAAACAACACACAATCTGTACACACAGCCTCACACACACTACATGAACTTTCACACACTGTTACACATACTCAAAACACAAAGTCACACACACACTCTTTCATCTCTCACAACCATCACCATTCTAACCTTGATTATCACCACTGAAATTAACCCAAAAATATGCCATCAGTAATCAATCACCAACAATCAGCCATCATTTTCACCTCTACTATTGTCACAGCCAATTACTACAACTAGCCCCAAAACCTCCTTCATCAGCTACACAACCTGAAAACCATCACCCTCCGATAACCTACAACCAGCCTTTTCCCTCTTCCACTGTCTTCTCCCCTTGCCAACAACCTGCAGGAACCATCGGCAACCCAATAGCTTAACGACCTCAGCTAAGCATCATCAAGTATCACCAAAAACCAAGCTTTGATCTCCATTTTCCATAAAAAACAGTAACAAACTTGCACAAAAGACCACCAGATACCGAAACTAGCCTTAAACAGCTTTCAAAACTCACTCAATCCAACCTACCACCGCCACTCAACTTTAGTTCCACCACCAATTTCATCAACCTCCAGCAATTCGCCATCCAGTCGCCACCAAACCTGCCCAAAATAGCTCCCTAAACAACTTCCAAAATAACACCTCTAGTCAACTGTTGGTTTCACCACCAACTAACTCCGGTATTATTCTCCACCACCACTATCTGGCCAACCTTCCAAGACAACCCCAACTGCTATAGCTAGCAAGCCTTATTCAAAAAGTAGTGTTGTGCCACTAACAGCAGACTCAAAATTCCCCAAGCATACAGCCTCTACCATCAAACCAACTGACCAGAGAATAACCATCTAGAATTGCCATTAGAGCCATTGTCCACAACCCCCAAATTCTGCCAGAAAAATCATTAAACCACCAAGCCTGTGTCACTACTACCACATAAAAACTCAGCCATCAGTTTCACCACAAGCAATACTCATTAATCACTAGCGAGAAAACCACTACTACCCATCATCTTCTTCCAGCAGGAACTTTTCCCAACCACTAGCAATAATAAATCACTGCCAAAATCATCACCGTATCTTTCTAGACTACAAATTTCACTCACTGAAGCCACCAATCCAATTCCTCCAATCAGCACGCTCCACTACTTGTTAAAACCCAACCAAAACAACCAAATGAACCAAACTCCTCCGTCTTACTCCTCGCAACAGAAAGCCAGAAGCAAATCCATTCCCTTGTGCCAAACTCTCAATTTCTACCATCAAAGAATACAGTGGCCGTAGCCAACGCAACTCAAATGTCAATCCCATTACCACCACATCCTTACTGCCATCAGCAAAGCAACATTTTATCCATCACCATCAGCTACCCAGATCGTCAGAAAATCACTGCTACTATCACCGCCCCTTTTCTCCGTCTGACTCCAAATCAATCAACAGTGCTATCAATAGCCATCAATCTCCACTGCCCTCTGGATTGGGGATGGTATTAAGTAGTGGCCGATATAAAGTGGAGGGCCTAGGGGCACGGGCCCTACTGCCTCCCCATAAATTACTTTCATATCCACAAGTTTTAAACACATTTTCTATTATGACCCTACTTCCCTCAAACTTCTTTTGATGTACGGCTAGTTCCTCCTCTTATTTTTCCTATGGTCCCCCCAATTTCTCCCCTAAAAAGAACCTCTCTCCATGGTCCTTCCAATTTCCCTCCCAACTACCCACAGTTGCTTCTCTTTCTATAGTCGGCTGGTCCCCCAATTTCCTTTCCAAGCTATCCTTACCAAAAACAAAAGCTATGATCACTTCAACCACCAGAACCTACACAGATCATGGGTTCTAATCTTAAACTATAAATTAATATTATTATATTATTATTCTCATTTTCTTTGTAAATGTATTTTTAGAGTTTAACTCGTCAAATTATTCTTGTGTGGATTTTATTGTCTAGTTAACTTGATTAGCTTCTTATGTTAGGAGTAATGACTTAATCTAGTGATAAATAAAAAGGTCATTAGACAAATAAGTTTAATTTGTAAAATAGTTCTTGGATGGATTTTATTGTCTATTTAGTTTGATTAGTATCTTTTATCTTTATTTTAATTTTTTTATTAGCTATGGAGAGATATAAGAGAAAATCAATGGAGAAAGAGTCATCTAACAAAGAAGAAGGCAAGGACAATGAAAGTATGAAAAATGATGATAAGAAAAGTTGCTTAGAGATTAATTTAGACAAATTACCTGTTGATCCAGCCCAAAGAAAAAAAAATTAGAGATTATCATCCAAACCTTCAAGATGAAATTCAGAGATATTACTTACAAAAGAGACCATATCAACCTCATGAATAATTGTTTAGTTCCTTATGTTGAAAAAAAATATAATTTGTGGAGTAGAAAATGAAAAGGTTGTAGACCATTATCAAAATATGAAAACTCGTCATCAGCCATTATAAATGATTAGGTTTACTTTTTGAAATAAAATTATTGTTACATAGTAATTTTGAATATGAATTCAATTATATTTTATGTGGAATATATGCATTATTTCTACTTGTTATGTGAGTATTGATGTTCTTTTGTTAAAAAAAAGTAAAAGAGTAAATAAGAAATTGTAATGTTACTTTTGCCCCTACTAACAATTTTTTCTGACTCCGCCACTGGTATTAAGTGGCGATTGTTGTTATTGACCTAAGGGATTTTAGAATTAGGAAGAAACTGATCAAAAGGTAAAGGGGAGTCCTATGTTTTCTTGAGAGTACGGAAAGAGAAAGGAAAGAAAAAAGAGGTAAAAGAATGGAGAAGAGAGAAACAGAGAAAATAAAAAGATAAGAAAAGAGAGAAGAGGGAAAACAATGGAGAAGAGAGAAAAAGAGAGAAAAGAGAAGAAAAAGAGAAACACAAAGAGAGAGAGAGAGAGAGAGAGAGAGAGAGAGAGAGAATCCAAGAGAAATTGAGACGGAAAGAGGGAAAGAGAGAAAGGTGAGAACAGGAGAAGAAATAAGAGAAGGCTAGATGAGAGGAAAAGAGAAAAAGAGAGAGATAAAAATATGAAAGAGAGGAGAGATGGAGGGAGGAGGAGAACATGAATGAGTGAGGAAGGGAAACTGAAATTTTGAAGAAGAAGATAGGATTTGGGTGATTTTATGATTTTTGGGTGTTGAAGATTAGGAATTTTGGGCTATTTTAGATTTTTGTGGTTTTAGTTTTGTTAGTCCCAAGGCAACTTAAGAGGGGGTGAGTTAGGTTGAATAAAATTCTAATTCCAAGTTTTCCACTTTTTGACCCCAAATATGTAAACAAATCACAATGAAAGAATTAACTCAAATAAGAAATAAATTATAAAATTTAAAGAGTAAAAGTAGAGGACACGATTTATAGTAGTTCAGCAACAAACTCAATGCCTACGTCCTCCCAAGTTCACTTGGAGTTTGAATCCACTAGTGATCTTCTTCAATTGGTGAAGCAATACCAATCATACAATTTTGAGGGATCACTTTTACTCACGCTAAATACCTTTAGTTGAGCCAAAATTTTTACAAAAACACGCTCTTTTAACCCTCTCAAGTTACAATTGAATGACACTCACCCAACTAAGAAAAACTCTACTAGAATAATTTTCAATTGTCTCACTTGAAAAAGTGCGGCTATAAAAAGGGGAGTATTCTTCTAAAAAAAATCACTCTTAAATGGACCAATATTTAAGTAGATAAAAGTTCTAAACAATTTTGTACAAAATTTTTGTTATAGGGAGTGATAAAACAACCCAAATTGGGCTCTAATGGCCATATTAAAAAACTAGCCGTTAGACACAGTGTTTTTGTTTGGACGTCTGCAAGGAATGGTTCGGACATCTAGATAGGCATCCGGAACCTTATCTAGATGGTCTTCTGGATGCCTTCTATTTATTCTAAAATATGCTTCTTAAGGTCCGGACGTCTGCATGTCTCGTTCGGATGGGCGTCCGGATAGCTACTGACTTTTTTGTTTTGGATATTCAAGCAATCCGAACGTCTGAATGCTCGTTTGGATGGGCATCCAAATAGCTACTGATTTTGCTGGTTTTGGAATGTTCAAGCGATCTGAACATCCGGATACTCATCTGGATGGGCGTCCAGATAGCTACTGTCCATTTTCATTCTGTGCATCCTATTGATCCGAACGTCCTCCTGATGCATCCGGATAGTTGTCCAGATGACTGTTTTTCTACCTTTTTCAACTTGTTTGCTTACAATTGCAAAGGATATTTATTCAAATATTAGTTGCTTTATCATAGGTTTTGTTAAGCATCAAAACTAAGATGATTTAGACCACATGGTCTTCAATCTCTCCTTTTTTGATAATGACAAACTTATGATCAAATATACGGATGATAACAATACAAAACAAAAAAAATGTATGCCATAACTTTTTATGAAAGAGAAGAAATAGCTCAAATAGCCCAAGGGCCCAAAAGAAAGATATGCCTCCCCTCAATATATGCTACCCCTAAACATGTGCAATATATATTAAACATAACTTTTCTCCCCTTTTGGCATTATTAAAAAACAAGAACCTAAACATTCACAAAATAGATATTGACAAAATAGTTATCCATCTCAAGCATAAAGAACCATAGTCAGCCAAAATAATAAAAAAAATATGGTAATATAGAAAGTCCTATCATCTTAGGCAAACTAAAGCTAAAAAGATAAAATCCTAATCTAAGAGTCATCATTGGAATCATCATTATCATGTCGTGCTTTTCTCCTGTGCTCTTGCTCTTGCGTCCTTGTCCTTATATAGGCTGGGAAATTATCACGATCATTGATATCCTAGCCATACTCATGTGCTAACTCAATGCGCTCGAGTCATTGATGAATGCCTTGAACTTCCCTCTGAACTTCTCCTTGCAAATTTGTCACTTGAGTGCGTAATTTGGTAAGGTCACTTTGCATATGAGTTATTTGAGTGGATAAACCATTTATGGTATAAAAAAGCCTACTCTCCCAAGTAGAAAAAAGCATGTGAGATGAAGAAGGACCGGATGGAGGAATACTAGTGTAAAGAGTAGGGGAAAAAGGCTGATGATAAGGTTCTTCTACTTTCATTTGGTGTGGTACATCCTCCACATGTGCAATACTATCATAAAAAATGAAGTCATGCATCCAATATTCGGGAGAGTGACCATTTTTTAGCTTACTCCTTTATAAAGCTATCTACCTCCATGAAACACTAGATGAAGTCTCTGAAAACATTCTCTATCAATCCTATCCCCTTCACTAGGACCTGTACCCACTATCTCCTCAAATGAGACTCTATTGTTCGTAAAAAGAGTAGTTAAGATATGCCCATATGCCAACCCTTTGTTGGAGTCGACCTTACATGTAAACATGTATTTAATCATAAAAGCTTCCAAATTAATAGGATTTCATAAGCCCATAAAAGAGATGAAGTGCTATGTGAGTGACATCCGTTTTGTGTCCACTTGTCGGTGCCAAGATACTAACAATAATGTGGTATAAAACTCTATTTAATGGGATAATGATTCATCTTATAGTATGCAAGGCTAGAACGACTAGGATTTCCAAAGAAGAACCTCTTAAGATCATCATAATCAATTAATGGGATGAGGATTCTTTTGGAACACAAAATCATTACCACATTTGGCATCCCAAACAACTCATTCAATTCTCTAGCATCAACGTGAAATGTGTGTTATTGACTATAGATTCCACATTTTTCATCCACTTTTTTCAAATTGGCATAAATTATTTACTAAATTAGCATAAACAATTTCATTCACTTCACATGCTCTATCCAATTTGTGGCCCTTAACATAATAGGGATATCTTCTAACCCATCATCAAAATCGCAGTATTTTACCCCAATGACATTCTTATTATCTAAAATTTGGTATAACTCTAAAGAAGGGGCATATTAAAAGATCTTACCAAGATATTGAAATAAACCCGCTTGAGAGATGGAGTAATTGACATTACTCATGACTTCTACCATGTCCACTACGTCCTCCTCTTCGTCCCCCTAGTTGAGAACTAGCCATTAGAGATGAAATTTCTAGGATAATAGAAGAAAAAGAAAATAATCGAAAACTCCATATCAAGGAACCCTTAAATATAGAAGAAAGAGAAGGAGGGAGGGGGAGAAAGAGAGAAAGAGAGAGAGAGAGAGTCAGTTGTGATGAAATACGAAAAGAAAAGAAAAAAAGATGAAATAGAATGAGAGGATTGAGTGAAATTGCGTTTGAAAGGAGTTTGGGAACTGTTTGGCTTGAAAGAGAATGAAGAGGCGCAAAATAAACTGAAAAAGAAAAGAGTTCGTAACTTATAAGCACACGATCTAGACGTCCAGATCCGTGCCTAGTATCTAGACCATGCATCTGGATAGTGGTCAATTTAACCACAATTTGTTGACCATCCAGACGTAAGGGTCATCTAGATCAAGTTGGAAGAAGGAATTTTGCTAGAGACTTTAGTGAAAACACTTTTCTACCACTCCTAACTTAATTATAAGAAAGCTAAATCTATTCTCAAGAAGAGCTTTTGTGAAGATGTCAGCTATTTGATCTTTGGTAGGAATATAATCTAAACTAATCTCACCTTTGAGCACTAATTCTCTAATGAAATGATGCTTCATATCAATATGCTTAGTTCGAGAATGATGAATGAAATTTCTGGATAGATTGATAGCACTAGTATTATCACAATAAAGAGTCACATAATCAAATGTAATACCAAAATCAACGAGTGTGTGCTGCATCCACAAAATTTGTGCACAACAGCTACCAACGGCTATGTATTCGGCTTTTGCTGTGGATAGAAAAATAGAGCTTTGTTTCTTACTAAACCAAGAAATTAAACATTGTCCAAGAAAGTTACATATTCCAGTAGTGCTTTTTCTATCAACCCTACAACTGACAAAATCAGAATCTGAATAACTTATTAAATCAAAGGAATTTGTTTTAGGATACCACACACCATAGTTAATAGTACCTTTCAAATATCTCAAAATTCTTTTTATAGCTATTAAATGAGAATTTTTTGGAGAGGATTGAAATCTAACACATAAGCATACGGCAAATGTAATATCCGGTTTACTAGCGGTTAAATAGAGTAAGCTTCCAATCATACCTCGATAACTCTTTTCATCTACTTTTGTACCTTCCTTATTTTTGTCCAACTTGGTTGAAGTGCATATCGGAGTCCCTACTTGTTTTGAGTCCTCCATGCCAAATATTTCGAGTAACTCCTTTGTGTGCTTGGATTGATTGATAAATGTTCCTTCCTTCATTTGGTGAATTTGAAGTCCAAGAAAGAAGTTCAACTCACTTATCATGCTCATCTCGAATTCCTTTTGCATCATGTTAGAAAAATTTTTGCATAAATTCTCATTAGTAACACCAAATATAATATTATTGACATAAATTTGTACAACGAAAATATGATCTTTATAAGTTCTTGTAAAAAGAGTAGTATAAAAAATGCCTCTTTTAAAATCATTTTCAATTAAAAAACCACTTAACCTTTCATACCAAGCTCTTAGAGCTCATTTCAAACCATATAGGGCTTTTGAGAGTTTGAAAACATAATTTAAAAATTTTCATGTTCAAAACCCGGTGGTTGTTTAGCATATACATCTTGATCAATAAAGCCATTGAGAAATGCACTCTTCACATCCATTTGATATAGCTTGAAATTCTTATAACATGCATAGGCAGGAAACACTCTAATAGATTCTAATCTAGCTAACCATGCCAAAGTCTCATCACAGTCTATGCCTTCCTCTTGTGCATATCCTTTTACTATTAATCTAACTTTATTTCGAACAAATTCTCCTTTGTCATTCAACTTGTTCCTAAACACCCATTTTGTGCCTATTGATCGGATGATCATGTGGTCACTCAACTAAATTCCAAACCTTATTTCTCTCAAATTGATTTAACTCATCTTGCATAGTCAAAATCCAATACTCATCTTTTAGAGCCTCATCTACATTCTTAGATTCAATATAAGAAATAAGAGCAAAATTGTCAATGGGAGGTCTACAAGAGGAACGAGTTTTTACCTTTTCAAAAGGATCACCTATAATAAGATCTTTTAGATGATGTTGAGCATACTTCCAAGCCTTTGGTAGCTCCTTTTGAATTTCATCTTTATCATGTTCCTTTTCTTCATCCCTTTTTGAAAGATTATCTTTATTTGATGTACCTTGATCATCATTAATTTTCAATTTCTCTAGACCTTGTTGCACACCTAAATCATCATCTTCACAAGAGTTATTACTAACAGCATCATGCGATTCATCAAATGTAACATGTATGGCCTTGTCAATAATAAGAGTTCTCATATTGTACACTCTAAAGTCTCTCTTATTGTTGGAATATCCCAAGAAAATACCTTCGTCGGTTTTCTTGTCAAACTTGGTTAAATGGTCCTTAATATTCAAAATAAAGCATTTACAACAAAAAATTTTAAAATAACCCACGATAGGTTTCTTTTCATACAAAAGCTCGTAAGAGATTTTGTTCAAAATGGGTCTAAGAAGTACACAATTCATAACATAACAAGCGGTATTGACGGCATCGACCTAAAAGTATTTTGGAAGATCACACTCACTAATCATATTCCTAGCCGCTTCTTGAAGTGTCCTATTCTTTCTTTCTACTACACCATTTTGTTGAGGTACTCTAGTGGTAGAAAACTCATGAGAATATACCATTTTGATCACAAAATTCGGAAAAGCCATAATATCTAAATTCGGTTACATTGTCACTTCTAATCTTAACTATATGCATATTCAACAAATTTGTCACTTTAGCAAATAAGGAAACAAAGTTCTTAAATGCATCATCTTTATGAGCTAAGAATAATACCCAAGTAAATCTAGAATAATCATCAACAATAACAAATGCATACTTTTTTTCCTCCTAAACTAGCAACTTGAGTAGGAGCCAAATAAATCTAGATGCAATAATTTCAATGGTCTAGATGTAGAAACACAATTTTTTAGTTTGAAAGAAACTTTTGTTTGTTTGCCAAATTGACATGCATCACAAATTTTGTCTTTTTCACATTTGAATTTGGGAAAACCTCTAAAAAAAATCTTTCCTAGCAAGTTCATTCAACAAGTCCATATTGAAATGACAAATGCCATAATCAAAGATCATCATTAATAACATTAAGGCATTTAACCTCATCATGATCTAACCTTTCTAAATGCACAACATAAATATCATTATATCTATTACCCTTGAATACAACTTTAAAATTCATGTCAAGAATCAAATACTCATGTTTCTTAAATAACAAATATAAATTTTTATCACATAATTAACTAACACTAAGCAAGTTATGGCTTAAATTATCAACTAGAAGCATCTTTTGAATAAAAGTATCACCATCTTTACCAACATCTCCAATGCCAATTGACTTGGCCTTCCTGTCATCTCCAAATGTAACTTTGCCACTACTTTTTTCTTTAAGGTTGATGAATAGTGAAGCATCTCCCATCATATGCCTAAAACATCCACTATCGATATACCACTTCGATCCTGTGGTGGTGTTCTTCAAGCATACCTACACACAAAGTCAAGAAATAACTTTTGGTACCATACCTTCTTGGATCAATTTGTGTTAGTACATTCTCTAGTTCATCCACATGGCTTTTATTCCTAAATTGATGTTTCTCTTGAACATAACAATCCTTTTTTACAATGATCATGTTAGCAACAAAAATGACAAGTAACATTAGCATCTTTAATGATCTTAACTTCACAAAGCAAAAACCATCATTTCTTGAAGGTAGTAAAATTTTTATTTGAAAAAATTAATTTTGAAAATTTTATTGTCACAAATCTTTTGTTGTCTCCTTTTGAAGAACATTTGATAGTTCATCAATTCTTTCTTTCAACAAATCTTGCTCTTTTTTCATTTTTTCATAAAACAAAATCTTTCCATCAAACTTCTTTTCAAATCATTGTATTTTGAATCAAGAGCAAGCTCATTTTTTCTAAACTCATCATTTTCCTTTTCTCAAACTTTGATTTTCTTGAAATAACTTAGAGTTTTCACTCAACAAAGGATTAATCTTTATTTTCAAGTCTTTATTTTTGGCATAAGAATCCTTTAAACTAGCATGTAATTTTATAACATTCTTCCATATCATCATCACATTCGTTACTAGAAGAATAATCGGAGGTTACCCCATCATCACCTATGGCCAAAAATGCCATTTGTACCATTTCTATTTCTTTATCCACTTCACCTTTAGAGTTGCAATTGTCCCAAGTGATTTGGAGATTGTTGATAGGCTTCCTCCTTCCACCTTTAGCTTTTTTCTTTTTCTTCATTGGACATTCATTCATATAATGTCCTGGTGGTCTACACTCAAAACATTTATCATGTTGTTTCTTATTTCCTTCTTGCTTTCTTTTGCCTTTGTTGTTGTTCAAATTGCTTGGACCACTTCTCCTATTTCTTCTTTTGTTGAGAAAGTACTTTTTGATTCCTTTTTTGATGAGGGCAAGATAATTGTCATCCACATCCTCATCTTCATCATCAATCGAGTATAGATCATCTTCATCTTGTTGAGCAACTTTAAAAGCAATCCTCCTTTTTGCTCTTGCACTCTCTTCATCTTGCATTTTGGATTTGAGCTTCAATTCAAAAGATGTGAATGAGTTCACAAGTGATTTAATAGACATAATATTTAAATCCTTAGCCTCTTCTATAGCCGTCACTTTACTTTCCCACTTTTTTTGGCAATGCATTCAAGACTTTCTTATTTTTCTCACCAATTGAGTATTGCTTGTTTAGCACTTCAAGATCCTTTGCAATGTCATTGAATCGACAATACATCTTATCAATTGTCTCATGTTGTTTCATTTTGAAGGATTCATACTTATTCACTAAAAGAGCCTTCTTTTACTCTCTAACATTATCATTTCCTTCATGTATCTCCTTCAACTTGTCCCATATCACTTTTGCAGTCTTACACCCTTTAACTCTAGTAGACTTGTTAGCATCCAAAACATTATATAGAACATTCATAGCCTTAGCATTGAGGGCAAGATTGGTCCTATCTTGGGGTATAAGCTTTTGCCTAGTTTTTGGTCTACGAATACCGTTAGCCAAATCATCCACATAGGCTTCATAAGGACCTTCATTCATTATATACCATAGTTCAATATCTATAGATTGAAGAAAGGTTTCCATTCTTTCTTTCCAACTCACATAATTTAGACCATTGAACATAGGTGGCCTAGTGATAGATTGACCTTCCATGAACAATGCATTGTTGATTACCATGATCAACTCTTAGCTAGTCAAGCTATAAAGAAATAGAGTTCTAGCTCTGATACTAATTGTTAGTCCCAAGGCAACCTAAAAGGGGGGTGAATTAGGTTGAATAAAATTCTAATTCTAATTTTTCCACTTTTTGATCCCAAATACGTAAACAAATCACAATAAAAGAATTAACTCAAATAAGCAATAAATTATAAAATTTAAAGAATAAAAGTAGAGGACATACATATAGATACACACATACATACGTATATCTCTATGTGTGCGTGGTTAGTGCTTGCATAACGAAGAGATTTTCTGGAAGCAAAATATAGAATCTGTTGGCTTCAAGAGGCTTCAAAAATTTTTCTTTTACAGTTTGTACATGTAATGACATTGGTTATTATATGTGTGCGAGACAAAATAAATTCTTTCGATAACAACAATAACTAAAACTTTGGATCTGATAATCTTGTATATAGTAGGATATAATTGAAAATACTTCTTTCACTCTTAGTTGAATGTCTTACTTGCATTTTCAGTTCATTCCAACTGAATGTCTATACTGAAAGAAAATTTTAATTTGTAGTAGACTCCATCTCTATTAAGTAATGTAGTAGACTCCATATTTTATTTAGTAACTATATAAACTTTTACTTTCAAATTAAATTCCCGTAGAACTGATGTCAAGTGAAATTAATACACAATTTGAAATGAAAAAAATGTAAATTCTTCCGTGTAATGATTTTTTTCCCCTTACTGGTGGAGTTGATAAAACTTCAAAATGACTGCAAATACTGGGGAAAGCCAATGAAAATGGAAATGTAGACCAAAATAAAAGTTAGAATGACTTCTTAGACAAGAAATTAATCTATATGTTTCATTAGAGGAGATTGATTGTCCAACCATTCGGTCAGTAAACACTTGTAAGAATGGGGACAAGGGAACGCGATAATTGCTATATCTCAGGTGCATGGTGTCGCAGTCAAGATCAGTTCATATTTGCTCTAGTCGATCTCAAGAGAAATCTATTTTTGTTCTATTTGAACTCTACCACTAAGAGTGGGCTCCGACAGCTTGAATTGAAGCAATGGGAAGGAATAACAATCGTCGTACCATAGGATCCTTATCAAATCGGCAATTAATTTGATTACGTAGAAACTTTGCATTGCGTTATGTACATCTATCTTTGATGTGGATCACCAAAGCCGTATTGTGTTGCGTTATTGGCAGGCTTCGAAAAAAGGGATGGGACATGGGTAGATGCAAGGTAGGGGCTCCACTGGTTCCCCTTAGTCTCCTTTAATGCCCATAACTTTTAGATAAACTTTCTAATGTTCACTCACTATCTCTCCTTAAACTACTTTGATATTCTAGCGGTTGCTCATCTTCTTTTCCTTGCGAATTAGGATAGGAAACACTTGGATGAGTAATTATTTAGTTATTTATATTGAAAAAAATATACTTAGTAAAGTTGAAAATAAGAAAGTTGTAAACCGGTAGCAAAAGATGAAAACTCGTCGTGAGCTATTTTAAATGGTTTGGTTTATTTTTTGAAATAAAACTACTGTTGTATTAGTAATTATGAGTATAAGTTCACGTATGTTTTATGGGAAATATATGCATTATTCTTCTTGCTATGTGAGTATTAATGTTTGTTTGTTTAAAAAAAAAAAGTAAAAGAGTAAGGAAAAAATTTTAATGTTAAGTAAGAGATTTTAATGTTGCTTTTCCCATCACTAAGAATTTTTTCTGGCTTCGTTACTAGGATACGAGTTGGTCCCATTCTGTTAATATCAAGAATTTTAACACTTTGACTGCCAATGAAGAAAGTTCTAAAGTCTACGCTAGCCGCATAGCCAACGCTGGCGGTTGAGTAATGCTGGGGGTACAATTATACTCTCTCTCTCTCTCTCTCTCTCTCTCTCTGTGTCCATATACAAACACACACATGCACGTGTGTGTATGTGTGTGTATATATGTATGTATATATGTCTATATAGATATATGTATGTGTGTGTGTATATACACACACTAGATTAGTTTCATTTGAATGATTCATGGCAGGAAGCTAAAATCAATTCATAAGACATGAATGAGAGCATAGCGTGAAAGAAGACTGCTCATTTAAATAGTATTAGTAGTTCAGCACATAAAAGAAAAAAGTATTGATGATTTGTTGTTATAAGATGCAATTTTCGTCATACTCATTTTTTTTTTAGCCTTTTAAGTTCAACACCAATAATTAAATATCTGTTTATAATTGTTACATAAAAAATAATATAAGTCAAATTTAATAGTAGTAATTAACAAAACTATGTAAGAAGGCTTATACTTTCAAGTTCTTTACCCTCACACTTAATTATTTTAGCATTCACTTATCAACAATAATATATTAATAAGACCAAAAATTATACAAGCACAGATGGCCATGGTCAAAGGAAACAACACTCACAACAACGACAAATTAAAATTTTGGAAACATGACAATTAAACATAACTGTACTTATAGGCAAACAAAAGCATTGACATTTCAACTAAATATAATCTAAAAACTCAAAGCAAATAAATAAAACCAAGAAAAAAATAAAAATCTTACCAATCTTTTAGTCACCAAAATAGTATAGCAATATATTCTCACTGACTACCAAGATTTCTCTCCACTCCAAATGAAAAGTTAATCCAGATTAGATAAAGTACAATTACACAATAATATCTAAAAAGAAAAGGCAGTAAAAATACTGCAAAAATTTAAAAAAAGAAATAAAAAGATAAATATATACCTAATTAAATGTTGAAAAGTGCAAAATTACCATTTTCGATGGGACTTTCAAAATGATTAACCAAAAATTAGAGTTTTTTTGTGGCAAACAAAAAAAGTGTATTAAAAGATCTAAAATACAGAGGGAAAATAGAGAGTATCTTTATCTTTTCTTGCTCAAAAAAGACAGTGCAACAAGATCAACAATAGGTAGAGGATGAAAGAGAACTTTTATGTTCATAGAAGTCGATAAGTGCATAGAGAAAACTTTGAAAAGAAAAGTAAAACAATTAGAATAATAAACAAAAATAATGGTAAGATGCGAATTTATTAAACAACTCTTTATATTCTTTAATTCTTTCATTGAGAGAAAATAATGCAAAATATAGGCTTGAGGGTTTCCTTAATTCAAAACGGCATGAACACAAACGACTAAAATGATGGATAAGCTTTTTTCAGATCCAATGGTCATGTACCAAAAGAATACTCAGCAAGCATTTATTTAGAAAAATAAAATAATTGCCGTATTTACCATTCGAACTATTGCACGCATTATGCTTTCATGAGGCTAAGAAGGTGATTTCACATGATTGTAGTCCAAACCAACCATCTAAAACTCAAATAGCTAAAACAACTTAAATGCCTCTCAACGAAACACGCCACTTGTCAGTAGCAGAAGTTGCGACAGTAATCTAGCTTTCTTTTTATAATATATAGGTAGATATATATATGTGTGTGTGTGTGTGTGTACACATGTATATACGTGTGTGTGTGTGTGTGCGTGTGTGAATATGTGTATATATGGATTTATCATATATACACACACATGCATGATAACAGAATATTTTACCTACTTTAGTATAAGGTTTATATATGATTTTAGTGTGTTTCTAGTCTGTTTTTAGTATTTTTATTATGAAAATGGCTCATTCTCACTAAGTTTCTTTCATGTGAAGAATTTCCAAGAAATTAGGATTTTTACTAGATTTTTTTGGTTTTAAAGTAAAATTTATATTTTGAGTAAATTAATGCACAATTTTTGTACAATCTTGTAGGTTTTATACATTTAATATATAACAACCTGGATCAACTGGAAGACAAATTCAAGAATGATTGAATTTGAAGCTCAAAGGAACAAATTTTACATTCAAATTTGGAGGATTGTTTTGCTCAGGTTTTGAAAAATTCTCATCAACAAATTTACCATGGAATTAAAGAATTAACATCACAGATATGTCTCAAGGGCATAAGAGGAATAACAAGCAAAAGAGAAGGGCAAAGAAGCAATGGAAGTGAAGAATTGGAGAAAACTAGAGGTCGACAGCGATAATATATTTCAGTATTTTGGCAATAACTTGAGCTACAAGTATTGGATTGAGATAATTCTTACTGTATTTTAAAGCTAAGAGGATGTTCTACAAATCTTATGATGACCTCAAAATCAAGTTCTCACATTTTCATAGTAAAAAATCCAAATTATTAAAGTACAAAGCTCTTCCAACCATGTCTCAGTAAATTTGCCATATCTTTGCACCCAGAGCTCCAAATAACCTGATTCTTCTGGTGTTGGAAAGATAATTCAAAGAGCTTCAAATGAGAATATCTTCCAGCCCCTTTTGATGACTTTTTGAATATTCTTTGCACCTGCACTACCCAAGGAAACATTGCAAAATTCAATGAGAATCTTTTTGTGATTTCAAGACAACTTTTCTTGCAAATTATCATGCAGGTTGTCTAGATGGTTAGGGTGAATTTGTCTATAAATAGGAAGCTCTTGCAAGAAATTTAGAACAAGTCTTGAAGGGAGGAGCACTCCCAAGTAGTTGTAGTTTAGTGTTTTCTTTGTAGTTTTTTGTAGGAAATTCAATACTTGTAAGGAAAAGTCTTGAGGAATTCTTATATACCAATCCATTTTCAAGGCAGAAATAGAAGATACTTGGACCCTTGTTTATCATTTGAATAAGATATCTTCATCCTATCTCTTATTTAGCTACTTGGTTATGGTTTTGTGTATTACTTTCAAGACTTCCATGCTATATCTTTCATTATGATCTAAATACTAGTTTAAGGGGTGGATAAAACTAATGATATGTATTGAATACAGACTTATCTTGACATCTCTTGTTCTTGCTTGTTCATTTACTTGGTTTTCAAATTTGTAGTTAATTAACCTCAATTGCAAATCATCTTGTTTGTTATATGACAATGAGAATTGCATGTAATAATAGAGAAAAGTAGATGAAACCTACTAGTAGACACATGAGGATGTGGTGCTTAGAGGTGGAACAAGGTTATTTGCGTTACGAGTAATAACTACAATTCATGATCATAACATGCTAGCAATAAAAAACTTTACTATGAGAATAGGAAACCTTGTTGTTATAATATCAAATCATCGTGACAATGAGGTTTGGTAGTAGTAATCAATTCATTATGAGAATAAGTTTTGGTTGCCAATAGAATTGAATTCTAAGCAAGACAAGATGTTATAAGCAAGTTATTAATCTTTTCATGCGTATTTGTGACCATTAGTGTGTTCTACACCCTAAACTTGTATTTGTGAATTCCATCCATTAGTTTTTCTTAAGGTATTTGAAATATCTTTACTTCGCCTGCCACGTGTTTGACGAAATGTCTAGATAATAAAGTAAGGTAATAAGCTTTGGTAATTGCCACTAAAGTTTCCTCATGAGATCGACTCTAATATCCCTATACTCGTTTCAACTTGTATACTTGTAGTTATAGGGGAATTAAATATTTTTATTACTTGTATGTGTGTGAAATTTGAGAGATTTATTGTTATATTTGTATACCTAATCCGCCCACATCAACGCACGTATATATATGTGTGTGTGTGTATATATATGTATGTACACGCAGATATATACATATATACATATATACACATATACATATGTATATCTATGTATATATATGTATGTATATGTGTGTGTGTGTGTATATATATATATGCATATGTGTGTGGTAGACAAAGTGAGCCTTCTTGAGAGGTATTTCAATAAAATTAAACCAACGTGGCTTGCCTAGTTGGTCAGGGAAACATTCGTAAGTGGCTCCCCTACCAAAGGTCCGAGGTCCAAACCCTAGTGGTTATATGTATAGATATATGACAAAGTGAGCCTTCTTGAGAGGTATTTCAATAAAATTAAACCCACTGGGCTTGCTAAATTGGTTAGGGGAACATTCTTAAGTTGCTCTCCTACCAAAGGTTTGGGGTTAAACCCCGATGGTTATATATATATATATATATATATATATGAAAAAGTGAGCCTTCTTGAGTGGTATTTCAATAAAATTAAACCAACTGGACTTGCCCAGTTGGTCAGGATATTCTTAAGTTGCTACCCTGTTAAAGGTGCTAGGTCCAAACTTCGGTAGCTTGGCAACTAGGAAATAAGTGACAAGTAGGGGTGTTAAAGTGTTAGATATATTGGAAGCTACATCTTAAATTGTGTGTGGTAAAAATTTTAGATCTTCATCCCAAATTGTGTGAAGCAAATATCTTGTAATTAGAATACATTTCAAAAAAATAAAATTAAGAACTAAAAGGACAACATTTAAATACTGAAAATTTTAATTTGTGAAATTTATTAGGTATATATATTTTTATAATAAGCTAAAGTTGACCAATGAGTAAATATATTTTATTCCATTTAAATTAAATTGACAAATGATAATATGAAGCTTTACTATTATAATAAATTAATTTTAAATTTTTTAATACTAGTAATTTCTGTAATTTATGGAAAATATATATGTGCATGCATGTGAGAGAGTGAGAGAGAAATTTGAGAGATAGTGTGTACACGTATGCTTTTAGGTGTTGGGGGGAGAGGAGGGGGAGTATAGCATGTGTGTGTGTATTTGAATATAAAGAGGTATTGTATGAAAATGTGTCTGAGAGAAGAAAGAGTATGCATTTATACATGTGTACGTAGAGAGTGCATTTCTGAGTGAATGCGTTTGGATACATCTTTTTACCTCACATCGTGCGAGAAACCAAAGGGAACTAAACTGTCTAGGCCATTGTCTGAGGAAAGATAAGGAAACTGCCCAATCAACCTTGGTTTGGGAGTCAAACAATCGACATAGGATCATAGAACAAAAACCTGCCTAAGATCAACTTTGCATGGACAATAATCACGGGGCAACATAACCACCAAACAATTTTGCCATCATATAATCTGCCCAACTATCTAGCAACGCATAACCTACTAAATAAATAAAACTAGCTTAGTTTGAATATTACAAGATAGCTTCCCTTAAAACAAACTATTCATTGTGGACAATTAAAATTTCATCACGAGGATAATTCTCTATTGAAAGTCACCATGTAGACGACATGCAACTTCAACTTATAATTTATCATCTTCACAAATAGTAGCAGACCAAACTTGTATTTCATCTTGATCTTATTTAAGGGGGGCCCCAAAAAAAGAATATCAAACACATATTAGTACATATGAAAAATTACGAGTTACAAAATAAGCCGCATCCTACACAGACAAAAATTCATGGTAGAATTATATTTACCTTAGCTTGGAATGACTTAGATTTTTATCCTTTGAGAATTAAATGCAATAACCAATCACACTTCACATAACCTACAAAAGTTGATGCATAGAAAACAATGAGGACAAAAACTATGATATAAAATTCAACAGCCTAACGAAATAAATTATAAAAACTAGACTCTAATAATGATTTCTAAATTGATTTACTAAATTTTTGAGTCTTGTTTGGTTGGCAAGGATTCTGCCTTGGAAAAGTAAGCTTCCACAGTTTGATTAGATAGTTACTCTCATGGAAAGTGAGATGATTCCTGAAATAAGTAAAGTAGCAATAAAATTGTATAATTCTACTTTCATGGAGTAAAATAATTCCTGAAATAAGTAAAGTGGTAATAAAATAGTAGAATTCAATATTCAAAATTTTGGCTAGTATTCAAATTACTTTCTCCGATAATTTAAACCCACATTTATTCAAATTCAAACTCCTAATTTAACTTAAACACACTGCAACTCAACTCCTATTCAATTCCTCAATTAAAAACTAACCAACACTAACCTTATTACTATTCTCTAATCACCTATTGTATCTTTTACTCCATTGATTTCTTCTCACTACGTTCTCAGTTTTGGTGCTATATGCAAAACAGCAGAAGATGAGTAGCTTTCCTTTCTCGATATTTCTTATTTATAATTTTAAGATTGTCCTTGATTGTCAATTTTCTTCTGTTGTTATCCATCTAAATTAAAAACTATTGAAATTCAAATGTACATGTTGGGATTTCAAATATGTTGCCTTACTAGCTTTTCCATTAGGTTTATAATTTTGTGATATTAAAATTATAAATACATCAATTATCCACATACTTTTTTCTAATTCTTTTTTCTTCTACTATGCATTGCTTTACTTATCTAATTTTGGCGTTTGTGATCAAATAATCAAAAAATAAAATTTTATCACTCTCTTTCTATGGTCGTTTGAACTGACAATGAAATTAATAATTGTTTTTTTAGTATGTGAAGTCATTGAAACAATGCTTTCTTGCTGATATGCCTCCCGGGAGAGAGGAACGGTTTCTTGTTATCTTTATTTTTTTTGACAGAAATTCCATAAAAGATGATACAGTTTTAGATTATTTCATTAATATTCAAACAAAAAAATAAGTACAGTGAATTGATTTCTATTTTGTTTTTTCTTTTTAGTACCAGAAAATTATAAGTTTAGTCATTCATATATGACAATTCTTATTTCTCAAAACTACAATTTTTTCTCTTTACTTCTGAAAATAATTAGTAAAAAAATTCAATAAAAAATTAAAAATGAAGAGTGCATTAGCTATTGCCATATTCAAATTCCTAAATTATTCTTTTATTAGAGATATTTAATCATAGTAAAAATTTTGTGGAGGGTATTTTTAACAATACGGTCAAAGCCTGATACAATATCTTGAACCAAACACTTAAATAAGGTTGTTCATTTCCATCCTTCATAATTATATTCCCAGAATTCTAAGAAAATAAATTTTCTTTGCATGTTTCGCTAAAACAAATTTGATTGTAAGGATTCCTTTCGAATCACCAATTAATTTGGAATCCAATTTGTGTTAGTAGAATTTTTGCAATTGTTTGTCTAAATTTGATGTGGATCAATAAAGCATCATAGCGGTTGCGTAGTCCTTCAGGAAGTTGGCATGGCCGCAAGGAAAATTCTTGGATGAATCTAGTCCACGGTCTCACTTCTGGATCTTGTCATTTAAAATAATGCCATGTATGTATTATTACATCATTTTTTTACATTAGCATGCATCACTTTGTTTATTTAGCACTCTTTTAAACTATAATCTATACAGGTGAGATCGTAGACTCCTTCCACCTAAGAATCCTTTTAGCCTCACTACCGTTTTTTTACGTTAGTTCCTTAAGAGAGATAAAAATGGCCCGTGATTTGATTTGATTTCTGTAGATATCTTTCTCCAATCAATATCAAGCATCTTATATTTTTTATGAAATTCCAAGTCAATCAATATCAAGCATCTTATATTTTTCATGAAATTCCATGTCTTCGAAGACTTGGAACATTTCGAAGTCTTCTCTCATACAGATGGGACCAATTAGAAGATTAATTTCTACCATATAAGTAACAACGTGAGCCAGTTGAACTTGAGCATGAACATGAAAGTATTCATGAATTCTATTGCCATAAGAAAATTAAAGATCTTCATATTCATTTTGGTTTTACTTATCGCATCATTTCGCCCCAAAAGTGGTGCTTCAGCTTCTGCTGGAGGCAGCTGCTCTTTTGAAATGGAAATCCAGTCTTAAAAACCAGGGCAATAGCTCGCTTGCTTCATGGAATCTTCAACCCACCAATCGCAAAAATTCTTCTTATCTTCCATGCGGTTGGGCAGGTGTAACCTGCATGGACGGAATTGTCAACGGGTTGAATCTTACAACTTTAAGTATTAAAGGTAGCCTCTATAACTTCCCATTTTCATTCCTCTCAATTCTCGAATATTTGAATTTGAGCATGAATGAACTTTTTGGAGCCATACCTCCTCAGATAGGTGATTCCTCAAGCTCATTTATCTTGATCTGTCATACAATCGATTTTCACAGAAAATCCCACCTGAGATTGGACAGTTAACGAGTCTCCAACTCCTCAATCTAGGTGGGAACTATTTCAATGGCTCAATTCCTACTTCATTTGGCAACTTGAAAAACTTGTCTTATTTATATCCCTATTATAACCAACTTTCAGGTCCCATTCCACCAGAAATAGGAACCCTTTACAATCTTGTTGAAATTTTCTTGGAGGATAACCATTTAACAGGTCATATTCTGCCAACTCTTGGTAACCTCACCCGGCTAGTCAAGTTATTCCTTTTCGAAAATCAATTATTTGGTCCCATTCCTCCTGAGATAGGGAATTTGATATCACTTCAGATTCTCAGCTTGAGTGAAAACATTCTTACTGTCTCAATCCTGAAGTCACTTGGTACCTTAACCAATTTGACCATTTTGTATCTCTATGACAATCAACTTTCTGGTTCAATTCCAGAGGAGTTGGACGATTTGAAATTCTTATCGATATGGCATTATCTGAGAACCGAACCGACTTGCTGATTCCATTCCTATTTCACTTGGTAAGTTAACTTGACTAAGTAACTTGTCGTTTTTGTATCTCTATGACAATCAACTTTCTGGTTTCATTCCTACTTCACTAGGTAAGATGAGTAACTTGACCCTTTTGTATCTCTATGACAATCAACTTTCTAGTTTAATTTCAGAGAAGTTGGGTGATCTGAAATTCCTTACCAATATGGCATTATCCGGGAACTAACTTAATGGTTCCATTCCTACTTCAATGGGTAAGTTGAGTAACTTGGAATCTCTATATCTCCGAGAGAACCATTTGTCTGGATCAATTCCACAAGAACTTGGAAAACTGCCGAAATTGGCTATTTTGGAATTGGATACCAATCAATTGTCTGGTCAATTGCCAGAACTATTATGTCAAAATGGAGTACTGTAGAACATCATTGTAGATGACAACATGCTTACAAGTCCAATCCCAAGAAGCCAGAAAAACTGCTCAAGCTTAGTTAGGGCCTGTTTCAATAAGGACCATCTCTAAGGAAACTTGTCAGAGATGTTCAACAACTACCATTCCTTGAATTTCATGGATCTCAGCAACAATAAATTCTCTGGTGAGCTTCCTAGCAACTGGGCCAAATACAAAATTTGACGAGGCTAATGATTGCAAACAATGGCCTGGTGGTATACCTCTAGAAATTGGAAAATTAACCCAACTACATTTGCTGGATCTTTCTTCCAATTACTTAACTGGAGAGGTACCAAGAGAACTTGGGAAGTTGGCTCCGATGCTGTATATAGATTTACATGGCAACCTACTTGTTGGAGGTATACCCCAAGAGTTGGGGAATGCTGAATCAACTCCTTTATCTAGATTTGTCCACAAACTTCATGAATGGATCTGTTCCAGGAAATTTAGGAGAGTGCCAACTCATCTATAGCTTGAACCTAAGCAACAATAATTTAAGCCAGAAGAATCCGCTTCAGATGAGTTAATTCACCTTTCTCTGTTGGATTTGAGTCACAATTTCTTCATAGAGGAGATACCATATGAAATTAGCAAATTGATGAGTCTGGAAACATTGGATCTCTCCCATAATAGCCTCTCCGGTTTCATTCCTAAAGCTTTGGAAAATTTGCCTGGTTCATTGCATCTTGACATATCTTTCAATAATTTAGAAGGTCTAATTCCATATGGTAGAGCCTTTGCAAATGTCATTACCGAATAGCTAAAGGGAAATAAAGGTCTGTGTGGGAATATTACTGGATTACAAGCTTGTCAAAGTCCTCAATTTATTAGAAACAATGTAAAAGGGAAAAGGAGGGATCTGGTTCTCATAATCGTTCTCCCTCTTCTAGGACTACTCATGTTTGTTTATGCATTAATTGGAATTCTCAAAATGTATGGACGTAGGAAAAGATATACAAAAAAGGAAGATGTTGATGTAAAGAATGGCGATCTGTTCTCCATATCCACATATGATGGCAAGGTAATGTACAGAGAAATATTGAAAGCCACTGAAAAGTTCAACGATATATTTTGCATTGGGAAAGGAGATTGTGGAACTATTTACAATGCAAATCTTCCAAAAGCAGACATAGTAGTTGTAAAGAAACTTCACAATGACTTGTCCGAAATGGCAGATCGTACTGATTTTGTTGAATGAGATAAGTGTCTAGAAAAAAATCAAGCATCAAAACATCGTGAAAATCTGTGGCTTTTGCTCAAGTACTCAACATTCATTTCTAGTTTTATTAGTACCTCAAACAAGGTAGGTTTGCGAAAATATTAAGCATAGAAGACGAAGCTAAGGAACGGGATTGGGAAAAGAGGGTGAACGTCATCAATGGAGTGGCTAATGCTTTATCTTATATGCATCATGATTGTTCACCACCAATAATAGTTCATTGGGACATATCTAGTAAGAATATCTTGCTTGATGATGAATACAAGGCTCATGTTTCTAATTTTGGCACTACTAAGCTTCTTAGAAAGGACTCATCTAATTAGAGTGCATTTGCAGGCAAGAAATTTACTCATCTAGATCAACGGCTACTCTATCCCAGTCAAGAAGTTGAAAGCATTCTCATATCCATCCTCAAACTAGCAAAAGCATGTTTACACGTTGATCCACAATCTAGGCCGTCTATGCCCAATATTTTTAGGTCATTGTCCATCGGTCTGCGATTCTACCAATATCTTGGTCTATAAATATGGTCCTATACAGTAATTTCTTAGGAGTAAATTTTTCATGTCATTATAAAACTATAAACGCAACCCGTGCTGTTTCTATTTTCAAATCTTGAATGCTCCAAATTTCTGTAATTTTGGCTATTAGAAGGCCTCCTTTGGCAAAATTGCAACTACTGGAAGATGTTTCATTTTGAAGCTGTTATTTTGATCAAATACAACCCGTGTCATCAATAGAAACTTATAGATATTTCGAATATTATTCTAACTGCTATATTTCAAATTCTTTCATGGGGTTTGGCTCTTTTTTTTCTATTTTTGAAGTTAAAGTTTCTTTTTCATCAATATGTATTTTGATTTGGTATTTATTTTTTAAATTTGAAAAGAGGGCCAATTGATGCAGCAGCACACTAAGGAGGCATTTGAACAATGACTATGGGTTTTGATGATTCCCTAACATATTTGGTTTAGTAATGGAATATGTATCATTCCACCCAAAAACGTTAATGAATTTGATATAGTAGTATTTTAGAAAAAATCATAAAAACTCTAGTTAATCACTTTTATTTTCATTGAAGGATAATGATAGTCATTTTCTAAGCATCAATAATGGGTGTCATTACTATTGATATCCATTCCATTACCTGATTCCCCTAGACCAAACACCCCCTAAGTTTTTGAAAATCTTTTGTATTGTATTCGTCTCTCGCCCCTACTAAAATCATGATCAAACATCCTTGCTCGCGCGACCCTCCCCCAAAAAAAAAAGTTTTCAGTCGCACTTGTTTTAAAAGTTCTGGATTTTGCATAACTTACTTCTTATTCCAATTTTTTTAGCATCTCATATTATTCTTTGAAAAGCTTCACTCTGTTAATAAAAATCTATATATAGTTAAATTGCATTCATACTGAAGTATTTTATTTTTCATCTAAAAAAATATATATATTTAAGCATTTGGTTTGAAAAGTTTCATGCTGTTAATGAAAGCCTCTAAATAGTTAAATCATATTCGTATTTGAGTTAAAGTATTTTGTTTTCATCTGCAAAATATCTATGTTAAGCACTATGTTTTACTTTCTCTTTCATATGTTGTTCTATAATAAACTAAAATTGCGCGTTTATACATTCTTTCTTTAAAGTCATAAAATGAACATATGTAGTACTCTAGAAACCTCACTTTACCTAAACTAAAATCAACAATCAACAATGCAGTTTTTTGGTGCTGCATATTAAATACTTTAAAAAAACACACACACACATACAACAGATCCAATTTTATCTTATGTCCCCCAAGGGACACACATACAACTGATGTAGCTATACCAAAAGCATATCTATATATAGATATATATATATATATATATAAGCAAAATACATGAACTATTTT
The DNA here is from genome assembly GCA_024721245.1 of Mitragyna speciosa. NCBI lineage: Eukaryota > Viridiplantae > Streptophyta > Magnoliopsida > Gentianales > Rubiaceae > Mitragyna > Mitragyna speciosa. Next base: position 62,768 of record JAMWEH010001817.1, read on the forward strand.
CCGTAAATTCGCTAGATCAAATAAAGACTCTGAACTATACAAAGCGAAAGAAAAAAATGAGGACATAATTGAGAGTCAAACTAAAGAACTCTCGATTATTTAACTCAATCAACTTGAGTTTTAAGATTGTAAAAGCACATTATATTTAAAATCTTTTATCTTTCTACTTTCGCTTGAAGCCTATTAAAGATTCCTAAAAATTTCGAGAAAAAAACCATCGAAATATTCATAACCATTCAGCTCCAAAGCATAATGATTTTGACAAAAAGAGACTAACTGAGTACATTTGTTACTTATGAATGAATCCTTAAAATCATGCTAGCAAGGTCTACGGAAAGCAATTATAAAACCCATAAAAAAAAAGAAAATAAAAAATTGACAAGAAAAACATATAGATTCATCTCCAACACAATTTGTTCATAGAAATTTAGACACTTTTTTTTGGTACTTCTGTGGAAAAGTAAGATTTTAACATTTCAAAATTAAACAAATTTCTTACATTAAGGAAGAGTTGGAAGAATTGTCTTTGCATGCTACGAGTGGTAAGGCAATCTTTAGTCTAAAATAATAAATTTTAATTTGTTAGCGAAAATAGAATTTGCCATTACTAAAACTTATGTAAAACAATGTCCGTTTTCATTCATTTGAAAACTTCCGTTGCCTTACTTTACTTTTACCCTTCAATGTAAATTATAGGAAGAATAAAATTATTAAAGATGCCATTTTTTGCATTATTGTTTTTACTTTAAAAAGTTGAGCATAAATAACAATCCCTCACCCCTGTTCCCCTCCCCCCTTAAAAAGTTGAGCATAAATAACAATCCCTCACCCCTGTTCCCCTTCCCCCCCCCCCCGCCCCCCCAAAAAAAAAACACAAAAAAACCCCCCGCTAATGTTCCTTTCTGATTCGAAGTTTATTGTTGGGTTGAGGTTTCGAATATACATCGGAGAGGACAAAGTTTATGACTTATTGCTGTAATTCTTGAATGATCTTTAAGGATAGAGAAGGAGTAGGTAAATAACCTGAGTCGATTGTCGCAATTTTTTGCCTGTTTCTCATATCGTAACTCATGTCTAGTCCATGCATGGTTCCGTCAATCTTATTGGTATAACTAGGCATCACAATCCAGATTCTCCAGATTCTGTGTACAATTTTTTATAATATCTAATGTGAAATTGCACGAAACTATAGCATAGGATATAGTTTTTTTATAATACGACGTAATTTTGTATTGAACATAATTACATACTAAAAATTTGAACAAAAGATTTAAACACTAGGCATATCCTAGTCTCGCCCCCACTCGCTTATCCTCCTTCTCTACAGCAGCTCCCTACTTTATTCATCCAAAGAACTCAAGAAAGAAGTAAATTAAAATAATAGCCACTGTAACGTGCGCAATTTATGTTGTATGTCTTCTGCTTTGACAAATCCATACAAGTCTTAAAGATTTTATTCATGTGTTTCTAAGGTCGAGAAAGCTTTCGGCACGATGTTGTACTTCTGTTGCCATAAGTTTCCTAAACGTGGACGTTTGCTGGGAAAAACACGTAGGCCCTTGGAAGGGATATATGTATCAGTTTTTAAGCAGGATTTGACAGAATTTTTCCTGTAATTGCCTATTGATGGCTAATAAAGCGTGTTTTTCAGTGTGATATGCTACATATTTTTGTCAATGCTGGTTTTAGCTAGCATTGCCCAATTGACCATTAAACTGCAATGCACCAATCAATGAATAATGATCGGGGCATCATCGTCTCTAATAATTGGATAGTGCAAGTACATTTTGTACACGATGGTCGAATAACATCGTGGAATTAAAAAATCGTTGTTGTTGATGTTGGCAAATACATTAGCTGTTGTTTAATTTAGCTCAAGCATAAGAGTATATCTTATTGTTACGAATAACTAGCAAGCTATGGCGATTCTCCGCCACTGAGTACATAAATCAAACATTGTGAAGGGTTCACCAAATTCAGTTGTGTGCTTGTGATCTGGATGGTTGGTTTTTTATGTGCATTTTAGAAAACATTATTATAATAATTTTAAAGATTTTTTTCGATAAATGTATATTTGAGATAAAAAGTTAATTAAGAAACGTGTATGAAGTTTTTTAAAAACATATTTCTAAAAAATCAAACAAATGGATTTCTACTCAATTTTCAATAGGATTTCAAAAACGCTCTTATAAGTTTTTTTAAATAAACTTTCAAATTATTGACGAAACAAAAGGAAACGCGAATCAAATCAAATCGTGAGCTCTCTTTATCAAAAGGAAAAGCAAGTTACAGTTGAAATATGAAACAGAATGTTGAGGAAACCAGATTGTGAGCTCTCCTTATCCTTCATGTAGTTGATGTTAAAATTATTATTATAATTATTTTGGGCTGTATTTGTTAATTATTTTTAATAAATCAATAATCTTACATCAAAAGAGAAAAAGGGACAATTGTTTTTCACTAGTCAATTTCATATTTCATTAATGGGTTTATTTATTACTAGTAATGATCTTCGCAATCAAAATAACAACTAGAGCTTTTAATAAACCGAGTTGTTCACAAAAACAAGTTGATTCGGCTCGTTCAAATAGTTAAACGAGCTAAACTCAATTAAGGAATTGAGCTCATTTATTAAACGAATAAACTCGAATACTATTCGCGAACACTTATTTCCGTTCGTGAACATGGGTAATAATGTCTTTTCACATTATTCTCAAAATAAAAACATTCGAGCTTAATCGAACTTGATTTGATAGTGTAAAAATCGTATTTGATTGAGATCGGTTTGTTTGTATAAACGAACCAAGCTCAATCGAACTCTGTTTGTTTGTGTTAAACGAGCTGAGCTCGTTCAAGCTTATTCGAGCTCGATTCGTTTGTATTAAATGAGTCGAATTCGAGTTCGATCTCAAAGTT
>JAMWEH010001862.1:0-20205 GCA_024721245.1 Mitragyna speciosa
ATTCCTCCACATCTTTGTGACAAGTCCAATTTGATATTCCTGAATTTTCAGTTCAATAGACTGTATGGGAACATTCCAGCTGGTGTCACTAATTGCATTTCCTAAGTACAACTTCGTCTTGATAATAACAGGTTAACTGGGAGCTTCCCCTCTGATTGTGCAAACTTGTGAAACTCTCAGCAGTTGAGTTGAGTCAGAACAAGTTCAGTGGTCCTATTCCTTCATAGATCGGAAACCGCCAAAAGTTGCACAGGCTTGATATCTCTGGCCATTACTTCACATCTGGGTTGCCAAGGGAGATAGGAAATCTTTCTCAACTTGTAACTTTTAATGTATCATCTAATTTGCTCACTAGATGGATACCACTTGATCTCAGCTGGAATAGTTTTACTGGTGCTGTACCAATTTAGCTTGGGACCTCTCTCACAGCTTGAACGTCTTATTCTTTCCCAGAATAAGTTTTTTGGAAGCATACCAGTTGCATTTGGCAATTCAGCACATCTGACTGAGTTGCATTTGGCAACTCAGGTGGGAATCTGTTTTCAGGAGAAATACCGGCAGAGTTGGGTGCTATTACAGGTTTATAGATTGCACTAAATCTTAGTAACAATAACCTTTCTGGCCCTGTATCATCTGAACTTGGAAATCTCATGTTATTAAAATACCTTTCTCTCAATAATAATCAGTCAGTTGACTGGTGAAATTCCGAGCACATTTGGAAATCTGTCTAGCCTTTTGGGTAATTTCTCATAATCATAACCGACATGGGCACTTGTATATATGCAATTTTAGTATATAATAAAACTAATATTTGCATTTTCATCAATTACAACATATTTCCCTTATGTATTATTAGATTAGTCCTAATTTAATGCATTCTGTCCTTTTATGTTTAGATGATTTGCACTTTGGCATTCAACCTTGTCCTCAAATGGTAAAAGTTCAAAATCCGGGGGTCAAATATTTCGGAATGGAAAATAGCAATGTTAAGGGCATTGTGATATTGAGAGTTACAGATACTTCTAGTGTGACTAAACTATTTCATCAATCTTTCTAAACTTTACGCTGTCCTGACAATTCACGAATAGCCACTCCTATTTTGTAAGTATTTATGCATCCTTCTAAAAACTCAGGCATTGAAGAGTAACAATTGAGATTTGTATACACGTCTATAATTTTGATTGACACCGTATCTGTGATGCATCAGGATTATTTTAGAATCAATTATTGTTGGAGGAAAGCAACCAAATCTTCAAGTCTTCGAGGATAGTAATCACTATCTTGGTAGCAACTAAGAAGTACGGTAGGATTGAGGTGCGTAAAAACATTTTCTTTAAAACGATTCGCACTCCTACGATCATTGAAATCCGGTGCACAGGGTTGTAGTGCGTCGCCTCCAGGATACAATAGCCCAACTCTAAAGTTGTTGCTTCCCTTAATCTACACAAACTAAGAGAAGCAGAAGCTTCCACACACACTTTTATTGTCCAAAGAATTTAGTTATTGAAACCTTTAGAAGAAAAGTTGTTAGTAGTAGAAGCAAAAAAAAAGTGTTCAACATTCTATAAAACCCTCTATTTATAGGCTCATGTTTAGTACAAAAATATAGGTTATGTCTACACACAATGTATAACGGTTTTTCTTTATGTAATAAAAAATATAATGAAATTTGTAATAAAGTAAACATTTGTAACTTAAATCCTTAATGTAGGAATTAAGACTCTTCACTATTTCATTTGAAAATTTGAATGAAATAATTGTAATTAACACCCAATAGTTCTTTCTTTGAAAGATTTGTTACTCCAAGAAGTAAAAGCCATTATTTTTGTAACTTAAATCCTTAAGTAGGAATTAAGACTCATAACTATTTCATTTGAAAATTTGAATGAAATAATTGTAATTAACACCCAATAATTCTTTTTTTGAAAGATTTGTAACTCCAAGAAATAAAACAACATTATAGAGCATAATGATAAAATATTTATTTTCCTCATTATTAGATTTTATTAAAATACACCAACAATTGTAAAAACAATTAATTTGAACATAGAAACAGATTTACATGGAATAGGTAGAGTAGTACATAAATATGACTTAAAAAAATTTTTTTTTAAAGATATCCTTTGAGTGCACAACAATAAATATGCTAGACAAAAATTAGGAGATACCCTTTCAGTGCACAACAACATTAAATATGCTGGCAAAATTTCACAAAAATCACATATTGTAGCTTTTGCCTCAATCTAGTGGTGTTCACAGACTAGGTACCCATCCCGTAACACAATTTTGCTACGCAACCTAATCTCATTGGTTCGACAAAACATTGAATCGTATCAAATCCACACTAATAGGATACTCGAGCTGACCTTAATTCTAATTGCAACCAACAAATACCAAACAATGTCAAGCTCAAAACATCAAAAAATCGTTAAAAAAAGTCATAATAAGCACATAAATACAAATTAACATAAGTATTATAATAATTTCTAGAAAACAGGAGTCATGGTTGATAAGGAGGAAGATGACATTGGTGGCGATGTGGTTTTGGCGAGCCTAGTTCATCGGTAGAGATGGCGTTGAGGAGTTAAGATGAAGGAGGGTTATGATGGAATAGAAAAGAGGATGAGGGGAAGTAGAGACAAATTTGGGAGAAAAGACAAAGGAAGTGAAGAGCAAGAGAGAGGGTCAGGACAAAAACTGAGGTTGAGAGGTCAGGGGGGAGAGAGAGAGATAGGAGAGTGAGAGGCAGAGAAAGAGAGATAGAACGAAAAGTAGAGACTAGAGAGAGTGTGAGAAGCTAGAGAGAGAGAGAGAGAGAGAGAATGAGAGAGAGGAAGAAAGGAGGCACAGAGTAGGGATGTAATCAAGTCGAGTCAAGCTTGAATATCATTATATTCAAGTTCGGCTTGACTCGAATTACTTATACTCGAGCTCCATACATGTTCGAGCTTGAGCTCACTCGCATATTTTTTAATTTAATTTTTATTATTTTTAAATAAACATTGAATATTTAATTCTTGTAGACTAATAATGATCCTTATTAAATTTTAGGGAAAATCTATAAATAATAAAAACTTTATTATTAAAATTCACGGAACAGGACCCTCAGTTTGAAACAGGTAGCACAATTGGCAAAGTTGCCATGTGATGCATACCACCACCGCCTGAATCTCCCCAAAGATAGTGTTTCACTACATAATGTCATCATCCAACTTATTTTTTTTTCATAAATTACATATCTGAACTCATATTTGCGCGAAAATTGTTTATAGTTAACAGATCTAGCCAATTAAGCAGTAGTATTATCACTATTAATCTACCTTAAATCATCACCAAAACACAAATATTTTACACCAACAGATCCCCTCAGTTCATACATCATAGGGGAGTAAACAATAAAACCAAAAAATGGTGAATAGCAACCACTCAGTAGAGCTTGAGGTTGATCTTTCCTTCTCTAACCAGAGATGAATCCCCTCTTTCAACCATAGACAAAACTGATAAAATCCCCCCTACCCTCTAGACATCACAAAGGACCCAAAAATAGGACACAAAATTGAAAATAGCAGCCAATCGAGTAGAGCCCACGGTTTCTAGTTTCTCCATTAGCACACAAATTAGCCAGAGAAAAAGAGTAAGATAATGGGTCTAAAGTCACAAAGGCGAGAGAGCGCAGAGTCCACAAGAGTGTTAAAGGGCCAGGAGAGAGACCTTAGGACACCGAGAGATTATGTGTGAGAGAAGCGATAAGATTTAGGATATTAGAAGAGATAATTGATGATTATCTTGTTTATGTTTTTTCAATTTCACATTTTGTAATTGCCATAATAGACATTGTATACTTGAAGTTATAAAATGCAAAACATGTAGTTTGCTTGAGAAGTGTGAGTATTTTGGTAGCTCAACAAGTAGCTAGAGTAGATTACAAAATGCTCGAAATCGGCTCGTTAATCTTAACAAGTTGCTTGAGCTCAGCTCGAGTTTGGTCAAATCTAAACCTAGAGCAGCTCAACTCATTTACATTCCTTGTAACATCCCGCGACTGGACTGGCCCAATAACTTTTGAGCTTTAAACCAGGGGCTCAAAATACTTAAGCCCAGTTATTTAGTAGCCCAAACGTAAGATGTTATATACAAATCATTTTCTTTTCTTCCCACCAATGTGGGACTTTTGGAGGGGTCTCACATTCATCCCTTCTTATCAGGCTTTGCGTCCTCGCAAAGCCCAATCCATATCATAATCCGGACTGTCCCGCCCTTAGGTCGACGTAGCACTTAGCCCCACACAACACTTAGTTCCTCCACTTCCTTGCGTAGTCCGACCCAAATACCATAGGCCTAATCTCATCCCGTGTAGAGACCACACAAGGTTTGCTCTGATACCATTTGTAATATCCTGTGACTGGGCTGCCCCAATAACTTTTGAGCTTTAAACGAGGGGCTCAAAATGCTTAAACCAAGTTATTTAGTAGTCCAAACGTAAGATGTTATATACAAATTATTTTCTTTTCTTCCCACCAATATGGGACTTTTGGAAGGGTCTCACACTCCTAGCATAGAATATGAGGAGGAGAATAATAAAGTGAAGTCCTAATGGACAAATTTACAAAAAAATGATCTTGTCCATGGACCAGGTCGGTTTTCCGCTAGTCTACAAAAGCGTAAATTGGTACACGACTCGACACCTTTTCGAACTAAACTAGTACTTGACCATGTGTCAATAACTAATTCGTTATCCTACTTTTGCGCTTTAGATCGAATCGATTTTCACATTTTTCAGTTTTTCGATTTTTTTAAACAGTTCACTTCCATCAATGTCCAAATTTATTTAACTTCAAAAGTAATCATTTTCTTGGTGATTTTCTTGGTGATATGGTCCGACTGATCAGAAGTGGTCCATGTGGGATGTTCCGATTTATAAGGATTTCCAACTTGACTGTGGATGTTTTTAAGGACCACTTCATCAGGAAGTCATAAATAATTGATTCCTTTACAGGGATGCAAAAATTGGTTGGTTAATTTTAACTGGAAGGCTTTTGTGTACATGAATTTGATCACTTCTATGACATTTTTAAGTACAGTTGGTACAAATAAAATTTATTCAGGTTGACCAGATTGGTACAGTTCTTGATCTCTGTGTTCTGACGACGCAGTCAACAAATGCAGCTACGGTTTCGCTGGCTTACCATTCTTATTCATGTTATTCCATGGTTAGTTTGAATTTGACAAAAAAAATTAAAAAATATATATCTAGGGTAAAGTAGATCTTTTTTGCATTAGTATAAGGGTAAGAATATTTCTTTTAATAATATTTTTTTTTTTTGCAAAAAGAAAAGAAAAATGTGAGAAGAACAGAACAGGATGATATTTAATTATTTGGTCAATGAGCTTATTTGTAGTATCATACATTCTTTAAGGACAAATTGCACTATAAGCTATTTGCTTCCTTGAATCTAGACTTTATATTTAGGTTGGTAATATATATATACACTAATATACACGTAGATTAGAACAATCCCTTTAATTATTAAATTAATGACTCAATTTTGTGTGGGCTCATCATTTTTCCCCATTTTTGTATCACTAGAAACAGGAAACAAAGGCCATATTTGTCACTCAATTTTATGAGGCTCTTCCTGAAATTCGCCACAAAACTTTATTCAAGTTAAAGCTCAAGATTATGTGGTTTGAAAAATGAAAAAAATACTAAATTATTGCTAATAAGTTACTTTTTCACAATCTCAGTCAACATTTTACCCCTTATTTCAAGGTTAGGTACGTATGCAAATAGCCAATTTGATTGTAGAAGAAATACATATCCTTCGTTCAATTATCCGCCGGACACAAAAGGAAAAAGTTTGTAAAATATTAACAACAATAAAATTCAACTTTATTTTCATATTGATTTTAGGGTTTTCTTTATCTGTTATTCCATCAAATCCATAATGATAAAACCCTTATGGATTGCCAAAAGAAAGAGGCCAAGAGATGATAATGCTCATTGGCTTATGGCTTTCTCATTTGATACAGTAATGCCTACTTCTTTCTTTCTACGACAGTTAACACGTGAAAAGAAAAAGATGATAGAAAGTAAATGCAATCCTCATCAGCTCTTTTTCTTGAATCTTTTCAATTTTATAGTATCTTTTTGCTATGATAATCTTCTTAACCTACAACTGTAATTATATTTCATTACATTTTTTTGCTGTTTAAGTGCAATATAATACTCCAAAAGGTCCAACATTATCACCTAAAATACGCATCTAATGCCTTCTTTCCATAACAGCCGTTACCTACCTCACAATTCAAGTGCCTTAATATACTCTTCTTTGAAATCTTCAACTTTATACGTAATAATCCAGACCAATTCAATTCAATCTTGTTGAATAATTGGCTGGATTCTTAATGACAGCTCAGTGTGTCAATATTGGTTGTCTATTGATATTATATAATTTTATTTTCTCTCATGCTGCCTTTTCAATTAAAAAAATTTTACTTATTAATCACAATGTTGCTTTGTGAGGTCAGATAGATTGTTTTCTTCAAGTTTGGTCCGAAAAATCTACTTGAGATTCATTCAAGGAATATCAATATATACTTAATATTTTATTCTTGATAATTCTAATGTTTGTGGTAAAATACAAGGGAAAGTACCTTTTTTGCTTTTGTTATTTGGGATAAAAGTGGTGTACGTTTCAATTATCAACATAGTGACAGTCCATCATTTAAAAAAAAAATTTTCTCTGATAAGGATGAAACATGGTACTTAATATTAGGTTAATTCTATGCCTAATAGATCCCTCTACTTAATATTATGTTGATTTATGCCTAACAGATCCCTTTATCTGCCTACCTCTCCTTCCCATAAAGTAAGAATTAAGAGAATATATAATTCAATTTTATTAGAACAAGTGTACTTTTTTTAAAAAATCTTTGATAATAAATCAAGCGTACAATAAAAATGTATTCTATTCAATTATCAAAATGACGGTTCATCATTGTTTACTAATTTTTTGTTCACAAGTATAAAACATTCTTAATGTAGTTTTAATTATACCCTACTAAATCCCTACAACCACTCATCATCCGCCCCCAGTTCTCCCCTTCCCCAATAAGAAAAAGAATTGAAAGAATTTAATGTATCATCCACTCTTTATAACATCAAGTGTCAATTAAGAATAGCTTTAAATAGGAATTTATTAGATGCCATAATTTCCTATACCTAACTGGTTTCTACATGGTTTTCTTTTTCTCCTAACCCTATGGCACTTCAATCCCCATTGGGATAATATAACTAAACAAATTTATTAGAGCCCTCTAATTGGAAGACTCTCATATGTACAAAAATGTGTTGAACATTCAACCACATGGATTGGTGGAGCTGAGCCAAGCCCAAAAAAAATTCATCAATGTCATGGGAAGATTGGAGAGGAAATGTAAGGGGTGAAACCACTAACAAGGTGGAGGACGTCTACTTCATGCTTACAAAATTGGAAAACAATACATGGTGTGACAAGTGCTTCCACTAATTACTTGTACCATATTCTATGGCAGTACATACAAATTTTCAAGCATTTCCTTGGTGGCCCACCAATATGACTATATCTTTCTAGGGAGGAGGACCAAGACACATAGCTAATGACTGATACACCTATCTTTCAAGAACAAATAATTAGTGCAGAGACTAACACCCACAGCCATGAATCATTGATTTTGACACAAAGTAAGTGGTTTGGACAGCTTGGGGAGCTATCAGATTCTGTGGAAGGCTCCATAGTCTTTGAGTTTGGTGGGGGCAAGTTGTTATCGGTTGCCAAAAGGGTTCCACTTCAACTTCTTCCCATGTGTTTTAATAGTGCATTCCATTGCCTACTAGCCAAAATTATCTCGACAAAAAAGTTGAATGCAAGAAATCTTGTAAAAGACTAAAAATAAAAATGACTAGAAAGAGACAACGGTATATATATTTTGATATCTTTGGTCATTTTTGCCTAGCTAAAATTTGATGGTCTATGCATTGATGTTTATCACAAGAGTACCATTCTATCACGCAACACGAAAAGCATAATTGCTACCGTATGTTGGTGGGAATTGTTGACAAATTTCTTTTGCTTTTAGCAGTATTTTTCCTTCGAAATGCCATTCCACTGTATAAGTTCTTTAATTAGTGGAGGCAATTTTAGCATATACAGTAAGTTGGTAAGCCTATCCTACGGACTAATAATTATTGAGACATTTTAATCAAAATGGTTAAATAAGGATCAACTTAATCCTGGGAGAGTTTAACACAAATGTTTAAATGTGAATCACCAGCTCAAATTATTTATCCTCCAATATGACATTACTTTCTCAAAATTACAATAAGACAATTAAATTGTTCATCTTGTTTAATGTGCAACTGAAAATGAACTTGATCGCAAATTACTCTTTTTTCCAAAACAAGAATAAATAAACCTCACGTGAAAAATCGAGGATATTTTTATGGTTTTTATATACATTTGCATAAATCTTGAAATTCATACATATCCTCCTCTGAATTATGGTTTCTCCTTGCAAGACTAGCCTACTAGATGAGGTAAAACATACCTTTATTTTAAGTAAGAGCATACAGTCCTTTTAATATTCTTTTGTCCATTTCTTTTCATCATATCTTGAGATTTTCTTCTTTACATAAAAATATGAAATGAGCTAAATTTGGCTGATCTAAGAGTCCAAAACATCACAAGAAATGTATTGCAATTTATTTCATAAAAAGAGAACAAGAAAACAAAATCCCAATCTAGTGCAGAAAATGACACCATGGTTAGCAACTTAGCATCATCTGTGACTACACCGTCAATGGATAATTGCATTTCCAAGCACTTGCTTGCTTGCCGTACCAAAAAATGTCACCGTCCAAGAAATCCAAGTATATATATCTATATTCTCCATAATAAAATAAGTAGTACTATTGCCTAAAAGTTCACAGTTGCTCATTTTTCATCAACCACTTAAAAAGACCAACTTTTTGATGAGAGAGATTGAGATAGAGTGAAAAAGAATCTAGATAGACAAGAGAGATTCAGACTCTTCTATCTCTTTTTTTTTTTTTTTTTTCTCTCCCTTCTTCTTCTTTTTCAAGAGCCCTTTTTTCATAGTAAGAAGAAACAAACAAACAAAGAAGAGAAGAAAAACTTCCAAAAAAGATGTATATGTATATTGTGAAAGCATGCTTTGTCTGCCACTAAAGCTTCAATGAACAGCAACACTTTTGCATATCCCACTCTTCCATTCATCTCATAATCTTTTTTACTATCATTGCCATTTTCAAGAAGCCTTTTGAAATCCCACCAAAAATACCAGAAACCAAGAAGTTGGATTGTGTTTCTTTTGCTTCCCCTACAATACTTCCTCCCCCTATCAATTAAAAAATAACTGCTTTGATCCATTGCTTTTGATTCTCATTATATATCTTTTTGGCTTCTTTTTCAGTAAAGGGTTGCAATTTTTTTTTTCACTTGTTTTGCTTCTGAAACTTTGTTCCATCTTTGTGTAAAAGTTTGGAACTTTGTTGTTTTCTACTATTCTTGTTCATGAATTCCATGGTTTCTGCTATTTTATCTTCTCAAGGAATCACTTGAATTCCGGTGGTTTTGCTGCTTTTCTGGGAGTTTCTACCTCTATTGCTGAGTGATGTACTCGAGGTATGGTAAAGCTTTGAATCTCTTGTAGGTTTATCCATAGTTTTGGTGATTCATCAAGCTGTTGTGCCGGTATTCTTATCTGCTTGTGTTTCTGATGGATGATTCCTGCAGTGCTCGTTTGAATTTTTGGGTTGTCTGAATAATTGATTCACGAGTCTCTTGGGTAATAATTTGGAATTTATCGGGGTTTATTCAAATTTTGTGCTCGTGTTGAGGTTTCTTTATTAGAATTTAAGTTGTGGGATGATATTTAAATATCAAGAATTTTGTTATAACTGACAATAACCCAAACTAGTGGTTGCTATCAGTTTAAGCTGTGATTCTGGACTGATTAAAGGCTGGAATAATGTGTGAAGTTGTTGAATCAAGAAGAGGTTTGGTTCTGGGATGGATTGGAACTTTTGTAGCTGCTATGTTGCTGGTTTGTCCTTCAGAGGCGTTGAATGCAGAGGGAATGTACCTCCTAGAAATTAAGAACAACATTGTTGATGAATTTAAAAATCTTGCAAATTGGAAAGATAGTGATCAGAATCCATGTGGATGGACTGGTGTGAATTGCACATCAGATTTTTATCCAGTTGTGTGGTCTCTTGATTTGCACTCGCTCAACCTATCTGGTACTTTGAACCCAAGTATTGGTAGCCTGTCTAACCTTAGTTTTCTTGACCTTTCTTCCAATGGGTTCACTGGAAGCATTCCGAAGGAGATAGGAAACCTATCAAAATTGGAGTCTCTTTATTTGCACGATAACCAGTTTGAAGGGCCAATTCCGTCTGAACTGGGTAATCTTTCCTCTTTAATGGAGTTGAATTTGTGCAACAACAAGATCTCTGGTTCCATTCCAGAGGAGTTTGGGAAACTTTCTTCCCTAGTTGAATTTGTGGCATACACAAACAATATCACAGGCCCCTTGCCTCGGTCCATTGGTAATCTGAAAAATCTGAGCACTTTTCGAGCAGGGCAGAATGCAATTTCAGGAAGCCTACCTGCAGAGATAGGTGGCTGTCAGAGCTTGCAATATCTAGGTCTTGCTCAGAATAATTGCAAGGTAGTCTCCCAAGGAGCTTGGACTTCTTGGCCAACTGATGTCTGTAATTCTCTGGGACAACCAGTTGAGTGGTTCAATACCAAAAGAGCTTGGGAATTGTACAAATCTTGAGATGCTTGCTTTGTACCAGAACAACCTTGTTGGAGAGATTCCTGTTGAGATGGGGAACCTTCACGTCGATGAAGTATTTGTATATTTACCGGAATGGATTGAATGGGACGATTCCAAGGGAGATTGGCAATCTCTCTTTGGCACTGGAAATTGATTTCTCTGAAAACATTTGACTGGTGAAATTCCACCTGAGTTGAGTCCAAATCAAGGGTCTTATATTTACTCTACTTGTTTCAGAATCAGCTTACTGGTGTCATACCAAATGAGCTTAGTAGCTTGAAGAACTTGACAAAGCTCGATCTATCAATCAATTACCTGACAGGCCCTATTCCATTTGGGTTTCAGTATCTTCCTTCAATGAGCCAGCTACAACTTTTCACTAATTCCTTAAGTGGTAGCATCCCTCAAGGGCTTGGGCTATATAGTCCACTTTGGGTGGTTGATTTTTCAGACAACTGACCTAACGGGAAGAATTCCTCCACATCTTTGTAGGCAAGTCCAATTTGAATGTTGCTGAATCTTCAGTTCAATAGACTGTATGGGAACATTCCAGCTGGTGTCACTAATTGCATTTCCTTAGTACAACTTCGTCTTGATAATAACAGGTTAACTGGGAGCTTCCCCTCTGATTTGTGCAAACTTGTGAACCTCTCAGCAGTTGAATTGGGTCAGAACAAGTTCAGTGGTCCAATTCCTTCAGAGATCGGTAACTGCCAAAAGCTGCAAAGGCTTGATATCTCAGGCAATTACTTCACTTCTGAGTTGCCAAGGGAGATAGGAAATATTTCTGGTCTTGTGACTTTTAATGTATCATCCAATTTGCTCACTGGACAGATACCACCAGAAATCCGCAACTGTAATGCACTACAACGACTTGATCTCAGCTTGAATAGTTTTACTGGTGCTATACCGGTTGAGCTTGGGACCCTCTCACAACTTGAACGTCTTATTCTTTCCCAGAATAAATTTTCTGGAAATATACCAGTTGCATTTGGCAACTTATCTCATTTGACTGAATTGCAGATGGGAGAAAATCTGCTTTCGGGTGGTATACCATCAGAGTTGCGTGCACTTACTGGTTTGCAGATTGGTCTTAATCTTAGTTACAATAAAATTTCTGGTCATATACCATCTGAACTTGGAGATCTTATCTTATTAGAATACCTCTTTCTCAACAACAATCATTTGAGCGGTGAAATTCCAAGCACCTTTGGAAACCTGTCAAGTCTTCTGGGTTGCAACTTTTCATTCAACGATCTTAGTGGGCCATTACCAGCTGTGCCATTGTTCCTGAACATGAGTATCAGTAGCTTCATTGGCAACAAAGGGCTCTGTGGTGGCCCTCTTGGTGATTGTAGTGGATCAACATCATTTGATTCATATCCATCTCCTACAGAATCCGTAACTTCTCCCCGAGGGAAGATTGTCACAGTAATTGCTGCCGTGGTTGGTGGGGTTTCTCTTATTCTTATAGTGGTCATTTTGTATTTTATGAAACAGCGGTCGGACAAGATGATTGCATCCTTGCAAGATGAGGATGCATCATCTCAGGCTTCTGATATATATTTCCCTCCAAAGGAAGGATTCACTTTCCAAGACCTGGTGGAGGCTACAAACAATTTTCATGAAAGTTATGTCATTGGAAGGGGTGCTGTTGGGACTGTTTACAAGGCAGTCATGAAATCTGGACAAACTGTTGCTGTCAAGAAGCTTGCATCTAACAGAGAAGGTAACAGTATTGAGAACAGTTTTCGAGCAGAGATCCTAACTCTAGGAAACATTAGGCATTGCAATATTGTGAAATTATATGGTTTTTGCTATCATCAAGGTTCCAATCTGCTTCTTTACGAGTACATGGAAAAGGGTAGTTTGGGTGAGTTGCTTCATGGAGGTTCTTGTTGCTTGGAGTGGCCTACACGCTTTACTATTGCTCTTGGTGCTGCACAAGGTCTCTCATATCTACATCATGATTGTAAACCTAGGATCATCCATCGCGACATAAAATCTAATAATATTCTGCTTGATGAAAAGTTTGAAGCACATGTTGGTGATTTTGGTTTGGCAAAAGTGATTGACATGCCTCAATCCAAGTCCATGTCTGCGGTTGCCGGATCATATGGTTATATTGCTCCTGGTTAGTACCTTTCCAATTTTTGTTTCATTATTTACCATGCTCATTATACACTTTGTTGGTTATTAGTTGTTAGCATATACTTAAAGCTGTGCAATTAATTTATATTAAAAACTTATTCTAGAACTTTAAAGTTGCTTGATAAATAACATGACATTATGCAAAGACTACAGTGGGAAGCTCTTTATTCTGGATGAATTATTTAATGGAAATTTGATAGTTATTATTGATTTTTGCTATTGCATTAGTCTACTAAAAATTTTGCAAATTTCATGCTTATGTCTAAATTTTGAGTCACCTAATATTTTAAGAAACTCAGAACTGATTCTGTATGTATATTTTTGTAGATGTTGTCTAATGTTCACGTCCCTATCATGAATGTGATATCTGATTTGGATTTCACCTTGCCAGAATATGCATACACAATGAAGGTTACAGAAAAATGTGATATTTACAGTTACGGGGTAGTCTTGTTGGAGTTGCTAACTGGAAGAACTCCTGTGCAGCCATTAGACCATGGAGGTGATCTTGTCACATGGGTCAAGAATTACATTCGGGACAACTCACTGACATCTGGGTTACTTGATAGCCGATTGGATCTAAAAGATGAAACTACTGTCAATCACATGATCACTGTTTTGAAAATTGCTTTAATCTGCACGAGTATGGCTCCTTTGGAACGTCCCTCGATGCGGGAGGTTGTGATAATGCTCATTGAGTCTAATGAGCGAGAGGGTCACTTCATTTCTTCTCCAGAATATGATTATTCTCTGAAAGATGACAACTTATGAGTGTATGCCCGTCTTCATTTTAGAAAGTAGTTACAAAATTTTTTTGCTGCTTATTCTTCCTTGCTTTTATTTACCACGGGAAGCTATAGAAATCATCTTGTACATTTGATTCAAGGAAATATCATTACTTGCATTCATCGGTACATTTCAGTGTACTTCACTTTTGAACTCACTTTAGTTCAAAAAAAGGCAGTATAGCTTATACCAATTTTCTTGTGCAGAAAGCATCTTTTAAATAATTTGTAATTAGAGTTCAATGATTGAAAATGTTTCTTTATCTATACCTGAGAGCTGTTGTTAGATCTTTCTTTTGCCACCTACTTTTGTGATTTCTCTTGCTCTTATCAGGGTACTTTTGTGCTCTAGTTGATCGTATTGTTATAAGGTCTTTAATATCAATTTCGCAGGGCTGAATTTTCTCTTTCATCTTGTTCCGTTGGAATATCATAGTTATTAGCAAACCATTGATTTCAAACATCTGTGCTTGCCTCTCATTGTACTTTATTTGAGTGATGAGAAATTTGAGGAACATTTTTTGGATGAGAACACTCCCCTCGGATTCCTCCTTTTTATTTGGGTTTGATATGGGACAGCTCTAGGAATGGCTTGTAAAACACTGATGTAGTTTTTCTAGTGTCAAGCCATTACATCTGTGCTTTTATGAGCAAAACTATATTCTTCTTTACCTGCTCCAATCCCTTGACGTTGCACATGGGATTTCACTTTGTAGCCATAACGCTGAAGAGAAGCTGGTTTGTTAGTTTTCCAGCACCGGTAAAAAGTCTGAAAGAGATGAAACATCTAAGGCAATAAAATACTAAAAAATCTAGCCGGACACCCTTGTGATCAACCATACTGCTGAACAAAGAAAAACTTTTTATGTTTCCGTGGTACAAAATTTTCAACAATTGTGAGCAAGTTATTGTTGAAAGACAGAAACAACATGAGTGCAGTTTAATTTATAAAGAACTGCCAACTTGTGGTTTGATTGTATTGGACACCTATAGATATGCGTCTTCAACTATCTGCCGGAGGAAAGATGCAGTCTCATCTTCCGCAGGTATGAAGCAAGCTTATGAATGCATCATTCAGTTGTCTTCTTTCTTATCCTTTAGAACACTATTTGCTACCTTATCATTCTTCATTCATGACTGATAATGTTTAGATATATGACTCTGATAATTTTCCGAACTGAGATTCTTCCTGACGTTTCTCCCTCAAGTATGGGGGAAAACATTTGTATGATAATGAGCAGTCAGCTTACTGTGAATTGAGGGCAGTAAGGTAGACTGAGGAAGAATTATGCGCAGCATGCTAGAGTCTTGAGCTTTTGACGGTTTATTTTGGTGGAATTTGAATTGTAGAAATAATCTTAGATGGTTGCTTGAACCCATAAGCCTATTTATATGTTTATTTATCTTCGTCAAAGTCACTATGCTTGCTTGTTCTTTCAAGAAGTTCGACTTTAGAGGTTTTGGTTATTTTTAACAGTTAGCTGGGTTCAACTTTTTATACAAGATTTTTGTTGTAGGTTTCTGCAAGTTTTCTGGTTATTTACTTGTAAGGGTTGATCGTGTGGTCCTTTCTAACCGGTTGAATAAAAAGCTCTTCCTGGCCTCCATTTGAAGATTCATAACATATGGTGTTCAAGTGTAAAGCGTGTATCAGCTACGATCAGTTGCTTCAAGCAAGAGGAAACCAGGATAGCTGAGGTTCTGACCAATTTACTGGCACCACAGTCCTGGTTTTCTTTTGGGTTGCCTTAGAAAGGGTATGTTTAAGCCGTTTTAGCCGAATGCTAATCTTAGTTAGGAACACCTATCCAAGAAAGGGTTAATCTCCACGCGACGTCGAAATGGCTTGTCCGTTTTAGCCGAATGCTAATCTTAGTCGGTGAGTCTTGCCCAAAGAGTCATAAATGCCTAAAAAGTACCAAAACCGACTACAGAATGCGGGTATGGAAGTTTGATAGCTAAACCATTCTCAAATCTGTTTTTCATAACATGCTTAGGATACAAGTAAAAAAATTAATTTGGAATATATAATTAATAAGTAGTTGTCCTTGAATTATAAATGCAAATGAGCAAATATTCAATCAAATACCTGCAAATCTTGTTTTGTCCAATCTCATAATATGTAATAAAATACTCATAGGATAATCACAATAAGTCCAGCAGAAAAGGATTCATGACATTATTTATTATGAAAATAAAGCTTCGAAGTGAAGAATTAGTTTGATGCGTTATGGCGACGTCTTTTAGATGGGCTTGGTTCCGCAGCAAATTGTGCTTTTGTCTGAGTTGCTGATGATGATGGCTGTTGTGTGACAATTGGCTTAGAAGATACGGTAACTTGTGGAAGAAGCTCAACTGGATCTTTGTTTGTTGTTGCAGGCAATATGTCCATGAATTCTTCAGCTACATAAGCTTTGACAACAGTGTATCTAGTATCCCTTAAGCCTGCTTGGGTCTCTATGTCATAATGGCGCACAAAACAAAGAATTGTGTGGTTCTCAATAGAAGTTGCGAGCTCAGTTGCAAGTGAAATCTCCTGTATTTTGAAAGGCAAAATTTAATATGTAAAGACAATAAGCAAATTTATTTTATGATTTGGAGTAAACTTAAATCGTAAATAATCATAATTGAATGACCCAAGACAGAAGGCTTAAATAGGCATCAATTACTGCAAATTTGCAAGGAGAATATAATCCATTACTGCAACTTCCATGATTAACGGAGAAATTCACATGCCAAATTCAACATTAGAAAAGAAAGAAAAAATTTGTAATAAGGTTACGAAAAGGGGAGATCAACAATGCTTTTTAACAGACTGATGAAACTTTAAGAAAGTTTGGCTCACAAAGTTTACAAATATTCAGCTTATTTACGGAAGAGAAACAGTAGGTCCACAATATTAATCATTGATTGTTCAATCACAAAAAAAAAAGCTGCATGGACATAGACAATATAGTAAAATTGGGAGGTCACAAGCAACCAGGACAGGGAGAAACATACAATATTAAAACATATTTAATAAAATTGATCCTAATATCCAGATGCAGCTAATCATTTTAAGTATTTCACTCACCATGAATCCCCTATAAGAATTAAAGAATGAAAGAACCTCAAAGACTGGATAGTGTCACAAAAATTAATTCAAAAAATTGTAACACCAGCTATTTCAAAAATCAGCATTTATATTGAAGGAGCTACGCCTAAAATTGCAAGATAATAAGCTACAAGTTAAACTAAATCCATTTTTGCAGCAAAATCAAGAAAGTTATGAAGCATGCTCCTTTTATTGCTACTTGAATAAAAAATCACATCAACCAAAAACATTCTTATACAACTATATACAATATGCTTAAACTAAGCACAAGTTTTTAGCAAGCTTGCAGGCACTAACATTTCTAAATTAAAAAAAAAAAAAATCCTGTGCTTGGGCAGTTGAAAACACGAGACCTACTATACTATATAGTAACCATGGTGATGATGATGCACTTGACATACAAAGATGCTAAATATAAGTAACTATCAGTGAAGTTACTGTCCAAAGTAGCTATCAGCGTAGGAAGACTTCATGAAAAGCCTATGTCAATTGTGGTGCTGGAGGTATAAAAGTGTAACTACAAATTTGCCATTTCTGAAAGTTCACAAAATGAAAATCGTCTATTTACTATTTAGATTATTGCAGTAAAAAACACAGCGATTTAGTATTTAAAGCATTCTTCATTTGATGTCTCCATAAAACCCATTTGCTACCTCAAAGGAAAAAAGAATATTTAAGTCGATCACCTTAAATTTGATTTCAAATTTAGAAATTCTTTAATGAATCTCATGCTCTATTTCAAACACTTTTGTTCCACTAAATCCTTAACCCAAACCCCCCCCTCTCCCCCAATTTTTCTTAGTGCCAAGTGTCATCTTTTGTAGAGTTATTCTTCCTAAGTGCATGCCTAGACTTAATACTAAACGGAGCTGAAAAGTTACAGGTCAAAGCTGATACCGACAAATATATTATTATCGAAAGGAACACGTCTTCGAAATTTGGGAGACATCATAAAGGCATCAATGCAGGAATTACATACAGCATAAGCTAAAGGGAAAAAAAGATTAATACAGGAAAAACATAAGCATAAATTTTTCTGAACTTCAACAGACATCATAACAGGCAAAACAAGAAGGAGATTAATTTTTTTATAGAAGAAGAAGATGCCAAGCAGCACATAAGCAATTGAAGGCCAAAAATGTTGAGATTCGAACAAACAAAAAAACATTATAACATGACCAACTGCTGTTTCCTGAGAATATTGTAAGAAATGCAAACTTGTTTAACAGAAAGTACCATTGTCAAACCACAGTTCATGTTCTATTCAAAGTAGGCAACAAGAACATACCACATATAGTATATTTAAGTCAACCCCATATCCTATAACATAACAGCACTTCCAAAGATTCATTAAGTTGTACAACGTCGAACAGCCTAATATTTTTCACTTACTTGGTCATCAGCTTCCTTTAGTTCACGACCAGTGTATGGTATGAGCTTTTCTGCGTCCATCCCTAAAATTACAGCATTCATGGATCCAGTTCCATCATCTATCACAATTGCAATGCGGCCCCTGTTTCATAAATTTGTTATAGTAAGACCATGTAGCTGTCCCACAATCATCATAAATCTTGTATACCATCATCAACAAACTTATATTTCCCTTCCTATTGCAGTTGTATCCACTTAAGATGTAATTGCGCTTCGTGCAAATATAAATTGCAATTGTAAAAGCCTATTTTTGACAGTTGTGATCTCAATGAGATTTCAACCTTTATTATTATACTAATACTTCAGAACAAACACACATAATAAAATATATGTTCAAAATTGCAATCATTCCAACTTTATCACTAAAATGCAACAGTAAGAATATGCAATTTCATTGATAGTAGCACACAATCTAAGATAGGTTATTAACAATTTAACGTGCAATATGTATGAGTTGAGCATTTTTTTTTTTCTGATAAAAGGAGAAAAATTTAAGATAGCCAAAAATTGCAACCAAATATTTAAGAATTTGCAAGGGGAAAAGATATTTTAAAACTAAAGAAGACATCTTCGAACTTGACAAATCCAAAGGAGAAAAAAACCAAAACTAAGAAACGAAAATTCCTCATTAGGCATCCACAATGTTGAAAAAAATTGACCTGCCATGGTGTCGTAATTATATGTTTCAATTACCTAGCTTCCACTTGTGTTTCTTCTTTACACGCTGGACATGTAATAGTCCACTCAATATCAGCATGGATAGATTTTTGGCACTTCATACATGCTGTATACCAGAATCTTTGCTGGCCTGCAGTTAATTTTGGTTTGCCTCTTATCCATGCTGTTTTGACCTATAACAATTTTGGCATTAGATTTTACGTTGTTTACATGTATATTTTAATAGGCTGTAAAAATGTTTTAATTAATAGTTAGATGAAAAATCATACATTTCTTAGTGTTGCCAGTGCTTGTTCAATGCTAATTATGTCTTCTTCTTCTGGAACTGGTAGCAATCTGTTGGAGTCTTTGTATGCTATTTGATCAATCAGTTGCTTAACCTCTTCTTGATTAGTATTGTACCTACAAATGTAAGCAATATATAAAATTAAAATATCTATTGAATTTGGGAGAGAAAAAGTTAATATTGGTAGAATTATCTGACCAGTCCTTCAAATGGTTAGCTTCTGGGGTTGGTGGATTTATTAACATGGAAGTCGCAATCTTTGTTGTTAGGGATAGATCTGCGAATAAATAGTAAAGTTATAATAGCTGAAATTTATTTACTTTTCATGTGCAAATGATTTTTCATGGAATATACAGCTGGATGTTACTTACAGTTAAAAGTTGAGACCTTTACCCTCATGGCAATAAGAATATCAGCATTACCTAAATTGTTGGCTAACATATTTCCCTCATTTTCCACGAAATCATTCCACAAAGTAAGAAGCATCGGTTTTTTCCTTTGAAATAAAAGTGTTAGTATTAATATATTGTATATTTGTAAGAGGATTAATAATTTACTTTTATTTGACTTACTCTTCATTGATAATCACAATGTCTCTAGTTGTGGAATTCGGAGCTTGTTCTTTTGGAGGAAAAACATGGATGACAACTCCCTGCACATCTTTATTTTGTAGCATATTGAAAGTGTGGTTAGTGGCTAATTAGTTATCTTCAAATGAATAATAGATGAGGTTTAATTTTTTAAGTAAACTTACTTAAAAGTTTTTCAGTATCAGCTAGTTTGTATAGCTCACTGAATTTTGCAAATTGGAAAGCACATGGGAGTGCTGGTGGGTTGGGTTCTTCATGTTCTTCAACCAAAGTGGAGTTGTTGATGGTCCATGAATATTCATATTCACTAACCCTGTACTTTGGGTCTTGCTGGCGCACGATTGCATT
>JAMWEH010002710.1:0-15415 GCA_024721245.1 Mitragyna speciosa
CAATATGAAGAAAAATCTTAAATATAATTGATTATTATATAACTCCTTAATCAATCATAAGATCAAATTCTTAACTTAAGTAATTATGTCACGCTGTATTTACAGGGACATAACAGGCAGTATGTCAAGTTTTATTTTATCATGCAGACAACAATACAATGAACAAATTAAATCATAAAAGATATTAGATAAAATATATAATACATGAAAGCTCATCTTACTATATATATATATATGTATGTATGTATACATGTAACACAAAAAAAAAAGTTTTGGTCTAGCATTCTATAATTACCTTACATATAATGATGTTTACTTTATATTCAATGGTAACATAAACAGTTTATATAGTAATTTCGTCAATAAAAATCTATTTTTAAGTCAGTTGGGAGTCAGCGTTAAGCACTGAGAGAGTGCACACATTAGGGACGATAGGCTTAACTTTAGACAATTCATATTTTATCTATACCACTAGGAAAATATTACAAAAAAACAAAAGTTAAAAATTTTTAAGAAAGAGCCTTTGACATGTTAGAACCCAAGTACGGAATTGATGTTTGTGGACATGTAATAAAATAATTTTCCTTATCTCTCTCTCATGGTATTTCACGAACTAGAGCCAATTTGCGTTAAGAATTTGTCAAAGTTTCATAACACAGATATAATAATTAACATAAGCATTAATTGTAACGAGTTTTTTTTTAAGTTTTGATGGTAGAATTTGAGGTTACCAACTTAGAGTTGGAGATGATTTTTCATTTGAATGTTTGGAAAATGGTGGGTAAGAGAAGAATGACTCCAGCAATTGTTTAACATTATATCTTTCTATTGAGGTTGAAATATTTGTCACGCATAAAAGGGGTAAGGACGTCTATCAGTTTAAAATAATAAAGTTACTTTTTTAGTCAAAATAGCTTTTACCCTTACTAGGAATTATGCAAAACATTAGCCGTATTGCATCCCCCTTATGGAGAATCTTCCGTTCTCAAAACAATCCTCTTAACTCATCTTTACCTAGTTTAGTGTCATTCAAAATGACCGTTGATGGCTGCAAGTACTCTAATTAGCAGTTTCTTAAGCATTATCGTCAAGGGCTTTGATTATGTGATTCTAAAAAATTTTCCAGTATAAAAAGCCAGCTTCTAATTACCATTGCTGTTTTCGTTCTCTCTTTTTGCCCTTTTATTCACTTCGGTTCTATAAGACTTAGCAATTTAGAAAAAATAACGTTTTCAGGTTTGGAACATCCTGAATTTACAATGAATGTCTTACCAGCTCAGTGAATTTTTCTTTCTTATATTGAGTGAAATTCCTGTTTCTGGTAATGATGGGCTTAATATGCTTGTCGTGTACGTACCAGTCTGTGTTTGGTTGTCAGTTTGCTGAATAATGCATGTGAAGTTTTTATCCAGGCAAACATAACTAAATTATCTAATGTATCACCCAGAAGATCTGACGTTTTTCCATATGCTGCAGCAAATACTTCTAGCTGTGAATATCATACATGAGGAACGAATTGTGCACTCAGACCTGAAGCCAGCTAATTTTCTTCACGTGAGAGGATCACTTAAGTTGATTGACTTTGGAATTGCAAAAGCCTTAATGAGTGACACAACCCATATTCAACGGGATTCACAGGTTATTTTATTTCTTTTCTCCTTTTGTAAAGAAATCTGTGTGGGATACTGTTTTAGTTAGATGTTTTCGTCTTTTGAAGTGACCGATGTTTATCATTTTCTTGAGATATTTTCCCTTCTGAATCAGTTACCCGATGACTATAAGCATGTGAAAAATAGACTGTCTCCAATCCCACTTAAGACACAAATATGCAGTTTTGAGCCTCTTGTGATGCTTTGGGGTTTTAATTGGTTATAACATTTGATTTTATCCAGTAATCGTGCCTTTGCAGGTAGGCACTCTTAGTTACATGTCTCCAGAAGCCTTTATGTGCAATGAGAGAGACGCAAATGGAAACACCATAAAATGTGGTCGTCCATCTGACATCTGGTCTCTTGGCTGTATCCTTTACCAAATGGTTTATGGAAGAACGCCTTTTTCAGAGTATAAAACTTTCTGGGCAAAGTTCAAAGTCATAACAGATCCAAACCATGAAATTACGTATGAACCTGTTTCCAATCCATGGCTTTTGGATCTTATGAAGAAATGCCTTGCATGGGACCGGAATCAAAGATGGAGGATTCCTCAACTGCTGCAACACCCTTTTCTAGTTCCTCCAATCCCGTCTCAGGTGGCAGCACCTATGAATGAGGACTGTAAATTGCTTTATTTAATAGCTGAATTGTGTAAAAATGATCAAAAAGCAGTGATGCTTTGTTCTGAACTTGAGCAATTGCTGAAGGATCCAAGACCATCCATAGCATCTCAGGCATCAAAATCACATTATGAATTGCCCAAGTTGCTCGGTGACGTGTCAGAACTTTGCTTGCAACTCCAAAAACTGTTAGCGAATTCTGAAGAGTTACAAACATTTGCAGATTGAATCTTTATGCTGACAGTTTGACAAGCAAATTTTTGGCAGTTCAGTAATCAGTCTATTTCACTGTGTTGTATGGCCTCTTGTGGCTTGCGTGCTGATTAATTTTGTCCATTAGGAGGTAAAGAAAAAAACTAAGATGGCTGGCTGATTTTTATCTGCTATTCCTGGTTGAGTGGGGTTCCTGTAATGTCACACACCTTGCATGCAGCAGATGCAGATCTAAGAATTCATGTAATCTTCATAGGAAATAACTAGTACCTTTTGTAGCTTGTGCTGTATATTTGTGATTTTTTACTCAGTGGGACTTTTTTATACTCAACCTCGTAATACCATGTTACTCATCACACGAAACACCAAATTTCAAAACCGAAAAACGGAAGTTCAAAGTCAGGTTTGACTACCCCTGCTTTCTGCGTTCTTGTTTCTCGTATCTTAACTCATCAGCCAACAAACCAGAATAAGGGAATGGACTGTGCATTTTGGGCACTACAGGAAACAGAAACCAGTTTATCACACTGTATTTTAGTTAGAGTGAAATATTTGATGCACGTAGATGGGGGCAGCTTCCGTGAAAACAAATTTCTCGTAATTCTGATCAAATGGACTCTAGAAATTCTCAAAGCAGAAGAGAAGGGAAAAGAAGAGACACCCCCCCCCCCCCCCCCCGGGGCGGGGGGTGTTAACGATTTTATTACATAGCCCAAGGATTTTCTCTCTGTTGCTTTCTCCTTCTTCAGGTGTGAAATCATTATTGATATTGAGTAGTCTGCGAATTTCGTCTGGTTGCTTATCTTTCATCATGCAAGCACCATGTCACCCAATTTAAAATCTCTGTGACCTGAAGATAGTTTGAAGCCACGACGAGCTCACAACGATCATCAGGTTTCAATTCATTAAAAATTTCATCAAATCTCTTCAGATAGTCTGCATTTTTAATTACACGTTCTGAACTTTGCCAAGAATTTTCCGTCCACATCAATCACCGGAATAGTGCCAGCCGCACAGCCATCCTGCATCATGTTCTTTATATTGTGGGACAGGTGGACACCTTTACTTCAACTTTGAATTCTTTGCCATTGCAACTTTTCAACATCAACTTCATATTTAGAAATCATGATAGAAAAAAATATTAGAATGATTTATTTCTCACACAATGTGATGACTGCAACTAAAATTGTTTTACAAGAAAGAAATTTTACTATCAGTAGTATTTAAATTGTTGTTTTTTCTTCCTTGACAAAAAACGAATCGGAAGTGATACATGAAAACGCCGACCTTGATATGAATTGCACAGATTTATCCCTATGAATTGATTAAATTACACCCCTAACTTTTTGGCACACCACATGTATTAATTGATTAAATTTTTATCCTCAAAATGAACTAAAAAATACTACGAAAAAAAAAAAACCAGTAGAAACGTAAAATACGAGTGCAGATTCTTATAAACCTAAATAGACATAAAATATACTGTTTAATGAGCCACATACTCAAATCATCAATAATCATAATGCAATAAAAATAACAATTGTGTGATCATGTCCCTAGAATCCTACCTCTATTATATCATCGTACTTGATCATACAATCTACAAGCCTCCCTATGCATCATCCTCAATAAAAACTTGATCATATTGCATGAAAAATATAAGAAAGGAGCAACATACCTTGATAAGTAAAGTAAGACATACGACCCCTGTTCAGATCTTGCGCCGGAAGCACACATACGCGCGCACGCACACATCTGTGTGTGTATTTGTTCCTTGGATTACAAATCACTTTCGCAAATTGATATATAGTCATGGGATTTATCAATCGTGTTTAAGAGTTGCAACAAACCATAAGCATATTATATTTATATCACTATCGTGTTCATATCATGAATCGTGTAAAAGTGATGGACAATGCTTCTGTTATCAACTATGTACATGCATTCATTGGTACTAAGTACTCAGTGTAACTACGCTACCCAATCTTTCTTAGGTAGAGTTTAGGTTGGTCGTTTGCTTTACTCTCGCTGGGGATCAAAGCTTGACATCATAAATAAGTACTGAAATTGCAAAAATGAGTTATTTTGTATTTTTCTATAGCAGCAAAAATAGAATTTAACATTTAAGAACTTTTTGGTTGCCAATTTATTAAAACTAAATTCTCATTATGAATAATTCAATCGTGGATCTTGCAAGCCGAGCTGACCTTTTCAAATTCAATCATCCAATATATCTAAAAAATTTCCGGGTAGGAGAAGAAAGGGAAAAAAAAAATGTAAGCATTTAAACCCAAAAAGAACCTCGTGTTCACATGTAAACATAATGCATTTTTTATAAGCATAACACTTTTTGTTATGTTCTAGACACACCAAACACAATTATGGGAGATTTATGATCGGGTCTAGGTATTTACCACCTCAATCTGATTTTACTGCTTTAATACTTTTGTCCACTTCTTTCTTTATTTTAATTCTTGGGATTTTGAACTTTTCACTCGAACTTGTACCTCGTTAGGCATACATAGGGGTTAGCATATTTAGAAAATACCGAATTACAGACGGAATTCGAATTCGAATTTAGATCGAAAAATCAAATTTGGTAGTTTGGAAATTTAATCAATAATTTGGAAAATTTGAAAAAAAATGACTTCGAATTCAGTTGGTATTCGGAAATGCCAATTTTTAATTTGGTATTACCAATTTTAATTCGGTAATTCGAATTCAGTATTCAAATACTAGATGCGAATCATTGAATTCAAAAAAAAAATTATATACATTTTATATATTTCGTATAATAATCTTTGTTATTAAATTTATTAAATTCATTGTTATAATTTCATTGTTATTAGATTTACACAATTAATGTACATACTTAAGAATTTGATTTGATTAAATGTGCATGGAGGCTTCTTTTATTTTTTTTAATTTTTATTTTTTGGGATACCGAATTACCGATTTGATTCGGAGTCGAATTCGATTCGGTATTATTTGAAATCAAAATTCAATTCGGTTGGAAAATTCTTAAGTAAAAATATTAAAATTAACGATTTTCAAATAACTGAATTACTGAATTGACCAAATCTCACCCCTAGATCAGTGTATTCTATACAAGTCCAAGTAAAGCATCGGTGTAGAAAACATTGTACCAGATCAATATTTTTGTATTTATACTGAAAATATATGACTTTCTATTGATTTTTTATGCCAAGTAATAAATTAAGAAAAGTGCGCAAACACAATTTGGAAAAAAAATTATATAATCATGACTGTATGGATATGTATTTATATACAATAAAACATTAAGAGTTTGTAATTGTAATAAAGTAATACCAAATTTCAATTTGAGACTTGATAGTGATCTATACATACTTTGGCTACTTTTGTCTCATGTTTGTATCTGTTGTAATTTTATTCTTGATACCTAAACAACACATTGAAACATTTCTAGTGTACCTTTTCCTAAATTGCAATTTCAACCTTCTTTAGGCAAGATTTTTTTAACAAATATTTATTTTAAATTTTTGTTGACGGATAATAACTGGCATCTATTTTATTTTAAGGATTATTTCCTACACCGAAAACATATTTTTGCGCGTGATACATATTTTTCTATTTAAATTGAAATTATCATTTCATGTGGGCTGTATTTCGATCCCTGATTGTTAAAAAGTATATATTAAAAAAAAAAAAAAACACTTACAGTGTACTAGGCATAAAAACGGCCCATTAATGGGGATGGTCGTCGGCCAGCTGGTCGCAAGCTAACCACCGTAAGCGTAAAAGTGGAATTTCCCCGGATTGGTAGAAACAGCCAGTAGTTTTACTTCTATGGCTTCTAATATTCAAGCCCAGAATTCTTATCATCGTCTTCTTCTTCTTTCTATTTCCTCTAGTCAGTACCCTTTCTTTTGTGGAACTAATAGCATATTAGTTCCAACTAAGCCAAGCACTGAACCGAAACATTTGAAGCTTAATAATACCCTTCTTTCATCATCATCACCTTCTGACAAAAACCCACATAAAATTTGTGGAGAAAATGACAGGTTGATGTCTAAAACATCAAATTCAGCTTCAACAAAGAAGATGAAGAAGAGGAAAAAGAGGGTTTTTTTCTTGGATGTAAATCCTCTTTGTTACAAAGGAAGAGCTCCCTGTTTAGACTCTTTTGCACATTGGATTTCTCTTTTCTTCTCCGAAGTCAGCCACTCTGATCCCGTCATTGCTGTAATTTCTCATTCTCTTCCTCTTTCAGTACTTTGTATGGTACTCTGAAGATTAATTGAATATATTTTCGAAAAATTCCCGTTAGAATCGCATATTACTGGTTATGGGAATTGCAATTGTGCTGACAGAATCTTAGAGAAGAAATAATAATAAACAATTATGAATTTGTTTACGAAGAATTTGTGTAAGTATTTATAATTTATTTGTGCATAAATGAGTTCTTCCAATGATTTCAATTAACGAATTATAGTTGCTTTATTCAATCTAAATGAAGGAAATGGATCTTGCATGATTGTTACATGATTGCAGTGTTTGCACTTTCTTTTTTGATTTGTTTTGTTTTTTCCCTCTTCCAAAAGGGGAAATAGAAGAAGGAAACATACAAGTAATATCCATGTATGATGAAGGAAATTCGGGTGCGTAGCCTAGGTTGTTTGTCCTTGTAATGGATATGGGATGCTTCTGGCCTACTTTTGCCCAAAATCATGTTTGACATGTTTTTTAATTACCTTTTTATCTTACAAAAAAATATTTACAAAAATTGCTATAATAAAGTTTTTCTAAAATAGTCTTCTAAAAAACATAATCCATTCGGAGCTTTAGATAGGCAATCTTGGGAAGAAAAAGAAGTCTTCATAGGAGCATTTGAGCTCAACGAATTCATGGTTGCAGTTTTCGATAATTTATATTTATATTGATTGGAATCTATTGATCGAAGAAGCTAGTGGACATGTTTTGTAAAAAAGGTGTTGTGTGCTGTTCATTGATCCTCCAGTTGGTTTCTTTTCTTTACTTTTAGTGGAGAACCCCAAAATAAGTACTTTGTTTCAAATACGAAACACATTGATCATTCACCTGCTATGTGAAAAAAATAAAAGCTCTTCATAGGAGCGTTTGATTGGACTCTTTAAATACATAATACATACATACAAATGTATGTGTGCGTGTGCGGGGGGGGGGGGGGTGTGTATATATATATCTATGAGTATTTACGTATAAATGTGTGTATACACACACGCATATATAAGTGTATATATCTCTGTTTGTGTAATATGTGTTTGTGTATGTATACCCACACATATATACATATACACGCGCATACAGACATACATACCATGTATGTATGTGCATACACACACACATAGATCTCCTATATGCATCTCAAATTCTGTTATCTCATTATTTGCTGCTATTATACCTTCTTTGTACAAACACGTGTGTGTGTATGTATGTATATATGTATATGTGTGGGTATATATGTATGTGTATAAATTCAGTTAAATATCAAACAGGTATAACTTTATCAATTCAATAACTTAATACTTTCAATATTTAAGTTTTAGGTTTAGATTTTAGACTTCAAACTTTAGTTTTACCAAACGCCACCTGAGTATAACAGTGTCTCTGATGCTATCACTCTTCATTAGCTAAACTACTCGATAAAACATGGTGGGAGAAGTTCTTTAAGTGCGTAATTATATGCAGAGCGAGGATTGTTCATAAATTTTTATGGTATTAGGTACTAGTAATAAAAAATGTAGAAAGAATACTTGAGTGAAGTATTCTTATTATTTTGATATTCCTTTAACCCTTCGTTCAACTGCTCCTTCTGCCTTTTCCTTAACACGGCCTTCCACTCTTTTGGCCTTCAAATGGGTACTTTGGCTCCCTCGGAATGTCTACTAGGGTTTCATGTTTATTCAAAACATAAGAAAAGATTTCTTTTAGCCCCTTGCTACTTTTTATTACTTTTGCATTCCCTTGACCCTCAACGGTTTTTCTTAAGAAAAAAGAAAATAGGATAGAGTTTATGAGAAGAATAGCAATGTCCTCTACTTTTTTAGACTTCAACTGGTTTGGAGTCCCGTCTTCTAGTGCTATGTGGGTCCATGCTAGATGTCCATCATGTTTTCCAGATTCCAGATTTGCTACTCCTTTTGGTCCCATGAGGTCTTCTAGATCATCATCCATGTCATAGCTGACATCATCTGATATCTTTCTATTGCTGAATTCTTCTACTTGTTCTTCAAATTCTGGAATATAGTGTTGGTATAACTCTGGATATTTTGAATTTAAAATTCTACTTTTGCTACCTGATATTTATTTTTTATATATATCTTTTAATATCTTTTTTGTGCAAATAATCTATTTCCCTATTGGTTCCATGTCACTTTATTGTGTTTTGTTGCTAATGTTCAGAGTTTGAGGTATGCTATCTACTGTTCTACTGGCTGAGTGCAAATTTCTATATCTTTCAAATTTGTTCCACTTCTAAATGATGACTTCTGTATTGCTCTTACGAACATTCTATGAATATTGGTTCCACATCATACTCTATCCATTTTGGAGGTGCACTGATAATTTTTAAATGTATTCCAATGCTACCATATTCAAACTCGTTTAATATTGCTATGGATAACTGTCTTTCAGAACATCTGTGTTTTCTAGTTTGGGGATGAATAATTGTCCACTAATCCATAGTCAATCAAAAGATGGGCTGAGATTTCTACCTATTCACCATTAAATTCTATTTTTTCTGGTCTATAATGTTTTAATACTATATGGGCTTTATAAACAAGACATTCTAGCTTGCATCCACAAATTGTGGGTGTTAGTTTGGCATCCGTACAATTTGGGTTACAATATTTATTGGGATTTTTAAGTTATTTAAAAACAACTGTTAGGTCCATTTTATTGTGCATTGTACTGGACCTATTTCTAAGGTATGATGAAAGAAATGAAAATTTTGAATAAAATTTAGACTGGGCTTTTTCTAGAATGAGACATCCAATGGGTTGAGGTTCAAAAAACATTCTAAGTTTTAAGAATTCAAAAGGTCTTACTAGGAGAGGCTTTTCCTTTTCAAATACCATAGAAGGTGGTCTTCCTTCTAAGCTTGTGATTTGTCCTCTTAATGAACTTATCAATTCATTTTGAGAATTGATTTGCTCATTATCTCTAGCAATATTAAAGGAGTTTGAATGTGGTTGCATTGGAGTAGAAGTGAAGATTATCAGTGCACCCTCATAATGGATAGAATATGATGCAGAAGAATGTTCGTGAAAGCAATACAAAAACCATCATTTAAAAGTTGAACAGTTTTGAGAGAGAGAGAAATTTGTAAGCAACCAGTAGAATAGCAGATGCCACACCTCAGACTTCGAACACTAGCGACGAAACACACTAAAGTAACATGGAGCCAATGGGGTTACAGACTATTGGCAAAAACAAGATACCATAAGATATATACAAAAAATAAATATCCAATAGCAGAAGTAGAATTTGAAATTCAAACAAAGTATCTAGAATTATACCAACATTACATTCAAGAATTTGAAGAACAAGTATAGGAATTAAGCAATATAAGGGTACTAGACGATGTTAGCAAGGACATGGATGATGATCTAGAAGACCTCATGGGATCAAAAGGATTAGCCAATTTGGAAAACATGATGGACAGCTAGCATGGGACCCGCACTCAAAACAATAAGAATACTTCAATTAGGTATACTTTCTGCATTTTTTATTATTAGTACCTAGTACCATAAAAGTTTATGAATGATCCATGCTCTGCATATAATTATGCACTTAAAGAGCTTCGCACACTAGGCACATACTTTTATTTTGATTATTAGCAGTTTGAGCAATATCAATCATATTTAATATATTTAGAAAATGAACTCAGAAAAGTAGAATACCATTTTCCAACCTCTTATATATAAAAAAGGTAAAATAGATTTAGCATATGAAAGGATTTTTGAATTAAAATCTGTAACATAGCCAACGGGAGCTAGCTGATGCTAAAGGGAGGAAAGGTTGGTGTAAAATATACATACTTGTTCTTAGGAAGAGGAATCCATATTGATCATCACGTAAAAGATTCAAACCAATGATAAATTGAATATTTTTAAGGTTGAGATTTTCAAGAAGTATTTTTAAGGTTGAGATTTCTAGAGGTTTCTATGAATATTTTTAAGGATAAGTATTTTTAAGGTTGAAAATCTGGAGAACAATAAAATATTACTTTATTTTCACTCGTATCTGCTTCTATTGATGCTATTATGTTTTTGCTAATATCTCCGAATACTTATATCTAGTAGTGCTACTATTTGTTATTTTTCCTAAAAATCCTAAATTTATTAATAAATTAGACTGTCCTTTAAAATTTTCTATCCTTATGTTTAAATTCCAGATTCTAAATGTTCTAGATCTCTAATAGCTATCTGAAAATCTGGAGAGTAATAAAATATTCTTTTATTTTTGCTCATATCTACTTTTATTGATGCTATTATGGCTTTGCTAATATCCCTGGATCTTTTATCTAATAGTAATAGTAAGGTTTTTGCCCCTAATTTCTTTCTAGTTAATCCTTTTATGCCTATTACCATCATTTCTATAGGCACTAATTTTTTACCTGATTATTTTAAGGAACTTAGTGTATTTCCACTTATAAGTTTTAAATTTATTGGTTCTGTTGTTACTGCTACTTCTTCTTCTCTATTAATTCGAAGTAGTTGTGTAGTAAGATTTAATGGTCCAGTTCTGTCTGATGGGTATTATGGAGTTGTACATCTTTATTTATATCTATGATATCTTCTAGTTGATGGCCTAGATGCTAAAATCCTATTTAAAAAGTTATTATTTCCTATGCTAACCTGTTCATTTACTGGATTATCTCTAGGAGTTCTGCTTGTTCGTGGAAATGTTACTGTGCCTGTTCTCTTCATTTTTCAATTTTTAGTGTTTCAAATATTAATGCTCCTATTTTCTTTTTAGATTTGTGCTTAGGTTCACCATTATTACTAATTTTAATATTATCTATTTTTCCTATTAAGTCGTCTAAATCTTTTTTATATTCTAATATATTTATTTTATTTTCTAATATGTTCAGCCGCTGATGCAGGAATATTAATAATCCTATCATTATGTTATTTTGCTTTGGATGTGTTCTGTCTCCCACACTTGTTCCTAGGTATCTATTAAATCCTTCTGGTTCTTGATGATACTTTTGAGAATTTATATAAGCTTCCTGATTACTTATATCTTCTAAATATATTACTGAGAGAGATATTTCTAATTTCTTGTAATAGTTTTTCTACCACGAGTAAAACATGCTAACTTATTATTGTAGTTTCTCTTAGGTTATTTCTCCTAACATGTTTATCTTTATTAAGATTTGGTTTTCTAGCATTTGATTTCTTAAGGAAATATTTCTTTTTTGGTTTTTTAGCATATTTATTTTTCTTTCCATATAGCTCTAGGTGATTCCCCTAATTATACCTATTTTATATATACGTATATACATATATATATGTACGTATGTATATATATGCATCTATGTATATATGTATATGTGTGTATGTGTGTACATACATATTGCAGCATACGCCAATTTTTGAAGGCGCTTTTAGGAGATATGAGTCTTATCCCATTGGATTCAAGAAAGTGTTGAAGATTGCTTTCTTAACAATCCAAGCATAAAAATGGATGATATTCTGGTATTAAAATTTCTCTCAGCTGCTTCAGATTTTCACGAAGAAGAAAGATATGATGCATTTTATTTTATTACCTTAGCCAAAACCGATAGTTTTATGTTAATGTAATGAAAGAAAGAAAACCTTTTCAGAAATTTAATGAAGACGACCTCCATTCCCAAAAAGCAATTGGACTTCAGACAGTAATTTATGGAATGGAAGCCGCCTTCAAAAGGATTTAGAACCTATGCTAGCACTTGAGTAAAGTTTTCAGTAATGATTTCCCTTGCTAAAATTACTCCATATGCTGTAGAAAACTTCTCAAAATCAAAGATAAGGTTAATTGAAAAATGATGGCTAAAATCTAGCCCTACTGCACAAAAACAATTTTGTCAAATAAGACATCAAGAAGGAGACATCTATCCTGCATGTTCTAAATAAATAGACAAAAGCAAAGATAAGGTGAACCCTGATACTACAAGAGTCACAATTTATAATGAAGATTCTCACTAAAGCAAAGATTCGCTTCAAATGCATGTCAAAGATAAAGGATTTATACCACAAAGAAAAAGTTCGCTTTTTCAAATTGCAAAGACTTCAAGTCCAAGATAAATAAACAATAAAGTCCGGACTTCAAGTTCAAAAATCTTGTGATATAAATATATGTAGTCTCCATCGAGAGGAGTAAGCCTTTCTATATATTCTTTCTTATCTTCTATGAATGCCTTCTTGTAATATCTATCTCCATCAATAAAAAAGAAGTTTTTATAATTTTGAATAGTATCTCTTATTTTCTTGAGTTTAATCAAGAAGTTCTTATTCGCCATAACTTTAGACTACGCTATAAGGTGGAAACGAAACAGAGCTGTGCTGATTGTCTTTGAAGGAGCCACAAGGGAAGTTATCTATCAACAGGTTGGTGCTGAAATGCACGGTAAAAGTCTTGTGGAATACCCAAAGGCATCCCTGTCAAACCTCTGAAGGTATGGAGACCCTCTTGATTAAAATTTTGAAAATACGTCTAACTATTTATAATTATAAATTAAAAACTACATGGAATCTTTATATCGTCTTGATTTAGATATGGAATTTTCTGATTATAATATGGTTTTGAATCGACAAAATAATCCTTAGTTCGAAATTCTACTCTAAGAGCTTTTGCAGCCCTCGTAATAATATTAGAAATATCGTTGTCTTGGCTTAATATTGTATTCTTCGTATTAGTATCAATATTTTTCCAAAATCTTAATGCATTGTTGTCTAGGCTCTTTTTGATAAGCATGTCTCGATGGAGAATACATCTATTTATATTACAAGATTTTCAAACTTGAAGTCCAAACTTAATTGTTTATTTATCTTGGAGAAGTCTTTGAAATCCGAAAAAGCGAAATTTTTCTTTGTGGTAAAAATCCTTTATTTTTTATACACCTTTGAAGGGAATCTTTGTTTTAGTGAGACTCTTCGTTATAAATGGTGATGCTTGTAGTGTCGGAGTCCACCTTATCTTTGCCTTTGTCTATTGATTTAGAACATGCAGTACATATGTCTCCTTCATGCTGTCCCATTTGGCAAAATCATTTTTGTGCAGTAGGGGCTAGACTTTAGCCATCCTTATTCGATTAATCTTATCTTTGATTTTAAGAAGTTTTTTACAGCATATGGAGTAATTTTGGCAAGAGAAATCATTAATGAAGAATTTAATCCAGTGCCATAATAGGTGCTAAATCCTTTCTTGAAGGCGGCTTCCATTCTAGAAATTATTATCCGAAGTCCAATTGCTATTCCAATTGCTATTTGGCAATGGAGGTCGTCTTCATTAAATCTCCGGAAAGGTTTTCTTTCTTTTACTACCTTAACCATAAAATTATCGGCTTTGGCTATGGTAATGAAATGAACTACATCATATCTTTCTTTTTCGAGAAAATCTGGTGCGGATGATAGAAATTTTAGTACCAGAATATCATCCATTTTTATGCTTGGATTTTTAAGAAAGCAATCTTTAACCCTTTCTTAAATCCAATGGTGTAAGGCTGATATCTCTTGAAAGTGAGGACTGGTCATGTAGATAGTGTTAATAGCACCAAAGTTGTACCAATCACAAATATCTTTGGGATCTGCTCCTTGAATAAAATTGAGTCTGGGATATATTCTTGTGAAATCAATATAACAAGTATCTGAATTTTTAATGGAATATATTTTTCCATTATCTATTGGTGTGCCGTTACTATCGGACGACAATTTGAGCAAATATCTATAGGCTTCTTTCTGTCAGCGTCCTTTTTCCGGTTCACACATTTTCTACATGTATGTGTGTATCTATATACATACATACTACCTACATGCATACGTACATACATATGTACACACACACATAGATATATACATATATGTATACATACATACATACATACCTACAAACATACATACATGTGTGTGTTTGTGTGTATATAGATACACATACACACACATATGTTATATATAGAGATACGTACATACGTATACATGGATACATACATGTAGACATACCTAGATGTACACATACATACATACATATATACCTATATGTACACATACATACATACAACACTATACTTTGATTCTGCCCTTCTAAAAGGATCATCCGCTCTAACAATTCCGTTGCCGTCTGCCAAAACAACTGAGAATTTTTCAAAAAAAAGTAGGCATTTTATTCTGCCTTTTCGCTGGGGTTGGTTCTGGTTTGTGTATCCTTATTATATACTCTATTGGGATTACTCAATCACAGGCAAAACAACAATAAAAATGAATATAAATATATAAGGAAACGGAGACTTGTGTTTTTTGTAAATAGTCACCTGGGCCTAGACATTGCGACCCCTTGTTGTATGTATGTGTACATCTAGGTATGTCTACATGTATTTATGTATGTATGTATGGATGTATATGTTAAACACAGAGAATTTTGAGAAATGGAACTTGTATCTTCTCATTGTGAAATTAGGCCTATATTTATAGGCTTAGTACAAGACGAATCTAGACAACTGTTACAATGAACCTAGACTAGTTTTACAATAAGAAAATCCCTAATTTATGCTAATTGACTAATTGATAGGCTACAGATATACATTAACATATTTAATTGGCTATCTAACTAGGAAAGTACATAAAATACATTAATTGTATTAACAAATAAGTTAACTAAATTAAGGGGATTGATTGACAGCTAAATCAAGGGGATTGATTGATAGCTAAA
>JAMWEH010002502.1:0-16218 GCA_024721245.1 Mitragyna speciosa
AATCACCAAGTAATTGACATTTGCGGAGCTACTAAATGCAACTCACGGCCACGAGTCAAAATTGTGTCCATACAGCTCAAATGACTCCAAAATTTTGTGGCATGCAAGCTGTAAATTTTCAACTTGACTTTCTACCTCTGTGCTTAAATTCAACCTAAGCCAACGCTACAAGAATAACAAACGTGATCTAACATCACAGCAATATAGATTGCAATTCTTCCACCCTGAAGCCCATTTCCATCAAGTAGTTAAAAGAATGCCGTGAACCAATTGCTGATCAAAGAAAAAATTCAGCGGACCATCAACCCTTGCATTCCTCGTGTGCTGTCTTCTGTTATCTTGTTAGCTTGAATGGAGCTAACAACATTTGCAACATTATTCTGCAAGAAATTTAAAAGTAAAAATAATAAATCACAAAAGGCACTTAAAATTTGGTAAAAAACAGATAATAGAGGTGAAGCAGCACATCAGGACCGTCAGCTTTAACATCAACAGAAGGTTAATATTACTGGAATGCCACCATACATTTACTAAAGTAGGTGACACTGGTAACACCAAAATTTACAATTACGGTGGTTACAAATTTCAAATCTTGATGCAGTTTCTAACAGAAATTGATAAGAGTAAAGCAACGTGACTTACCCTCCAAGTTGAAAGTTTTGTTCTGAGTTTTTCCCATTGGTATGGTCCGAAAACGCGCTCTGTACCATGCCTACACACAAAATAGCAAAAGTTAATGGCTCTAAGTGCAAATATCACAGCTCACCTCTGGTTAAACTGAAGTTGAGGAAAAGAATACCATAAATCTGTACCTCACAATCACTGTTTCATTCATTTGATCAATTTTACAGTCAATTAACTTTGCCGTGATTGCTTTAAGCAATCCATGATTCAACCTCATCACCATCAATCTGAAAAAAATGTTGTATGTCATATGATAAAAATGTTGTATGTCATGCTATAAGTAATAAAATATACAGAATTATTTGATTTCATAGTAGGTAAAAGAAAATTCACCTGCAATGAGTCCTTGATCAAAGAATAAGGAGCTTGGCCAGATTCATTGGACGCAAGATCAACCAATGAAAACAACCTCATTTTGGCTATACAATCTTCATGAACAAGTCCTGCACAATCCCAATAAGCAATTATAGGCAAAAGTTAAACTAAAAAGAAATATGATAGAGCTACAGTAAATGGACCATTACCATAGCTTTTCAGCAAAGCAGAATTTGCAGCATGAAAATCCAAGTGTCCAGCCTCTGAGTTAAGAAGATCTTCAGAAGCTGATATACTAGTCCCTGTTTAGCATCCTTCTCCAACTGTGCTACAGCAGGCATATCTAGCAAATTACACTACAAAGGAGACACGAATAAAAGAATTATTATCGACACAGGATTGGTGAAAAAAGCTCATAAAACATACCAAACGAAAGAAATTTCCAGATCCACATATTACATGTCGCAGTGTCTTTAAGAAACAAAGAAATCACAAAGTATATTAGGTCCTTGGATATATTAAAGATATACAGCCATTTTAACATTCCACCAGATCCACATGTACCTATATTCCGACAAGACATCATACAACAAGTTTGTCAATTAATCAAAGAAATATGAATGGAAAAGTACAACTACTGTAATCCAGGACCATGAGAACAAAATTTAACTTGATTAATGAGCTGATTAGTTTCTCATTCCAAGATACAAATGCCTCTGCGAGTCTATGACACATCACATAAATAACTTTCAATGTACCAAATTGATAGTAGAGTGTAAACAGCATATGTGTCACATTTCAGCTTAAAGTAATATGAAAGCAACTAGCAAATATATTTTGACACACGAAATTAATAATCATGTACCATAAAGAGAGATCCAATTAAGAAATAAACTAGAATCTCCTTAGAACCAGTCGAGGCAATTGATCTAAGGAGCTAGCCAGACGAGTGATACCTGAAACATGTCAGGTGCCTTCACAAAATCAACTATTGCCTGCACTGCTTCTTCCTTTGCTTCAATCATAGCATTTGCATCTTCATCGGAAAAGGTTGCGAGATATCTGATAAGAAACTTGAAAGAATCTTTTGCAGAGCTGGAAATCCAACAAATGACAAGGAATAAGACAAAGTGAACACTACGTGCTTGGTTGGACAAGAAAACGTCATTGCAAGTATGATTTTTACAACCAAAACCATTGCCTACCTCTTATTGCCTTTCAATAGATTAGAGATGCTGAGAAAGAGCTCTCTCTGATCCTTCAACCCAAGGTTCCATTCCCTCAGAAAGCTATCTATATTCTTGAATGATGGTATTACAAGCTCAGTGACTTTTCCACCGACTGCCACGTTAAAAGCTTTCATGTACACAAAGAAGCGGCTATATGGGCTCTCCAATAGATTGTAGAGATTGAACAAGCTGTAACATTTAGGAAAAGGAAAAGACAAGTGTTAGAAGGCATCCAAGCCTTGCAAGTCTGAATCATAAGCCCCAGTGATACATTACATTTTAACGCGCAATGCAGGTTTATCATTGGGCTGTTGGGCAATTCTTGAGGATAAGAAATCTGCAATCTTGTGTACTTGATCAAGATTTTCAGGCCTCTTAACAAGGTTGCAAATCACAGTGCAAATGCACTCGAGATCTGATGAAAAAACTGACAAAGTATTAGGTCTCATAGAAATGGAAAACTAATAGGACAAGAACCACCAATTGAAAAAAAAAAAAAAGAAAAAAGAAAAAAGAAACGTGAGAAGGATCTACGCTAAAGTGCAGAGCAAGACTTAAAGACTAGTAGGAGGAGTAAAAGTAGCCACTGGGAAGCGGATTTTTTGCTATTTGCAGTAATAGGACAAAATCTGTATATAGAAAACCTAGGTGGGAAAAAATTATGGGAAATCATTTATAGACTACAATTTTTATTTTTTAGACCAAGAAATCCTTATCATTTGGGCTTGCTATCTTTGTATCAAAATTTAAAGAGTTATAACTCACAGTATATTAGTTAAATAGGTGGAATGTAAGAATGTGGAATTTATACATCATTACCCCAAATTATGTATGTTGCAAATTTAATGCCACCCCCAATTCATTACCAGATAACATACTAAGGCATCGTCACTTATGCATTAAGGGCTTATCAACTATGTCATCTCACCTGATCAAACGGTTACCCTTCAGTTCTAACAGTGGGGACTAAGAAAATTTTCGTAACTACCAGGAGGCAACACTGTTGCTGAACCCCTCATATCTAATTCGAGACATTTCTTTCTAAATATCTTAGAAGAAATTACCTTTCTTGGAAGCTTTGGGAAAAATCAAATCAGCAGAAGTAAGCATGAGATTAGCCAATTCCAGCCATTTACCGGCAATCATGCATTCCTGCGCCTCCGCACACAAGCTATTTACCTGTGACTCCAATACCTAACAGTAATTCCACAAAGAAAATTTCAAGTCCACTATTCATACTACCCCAAATAAAATTCACAACAAAAAAAGAAATGCATCAAAACCAGAATTTATACGAGAAAGCTATAAAAGCATATAACAGAGAAATGGAAAGCCGGGGGAGTACCTCGGGACCGGCGTCAGGCCAGGACAACTCGGCGGTGAATCGGACGACGGAGAGAACAGGATCTTCCTCCGAAGTAGGGACCACTGTCGTCATTCTTTGTAATTTAATTCTGCGGATAAAAACCCTAGCTCAGCTAGCTTCCGCAGCAAATAGCTCGAGCGATAGGAAGGAATGGAGCTCTGAGGATGAGAACCCTCATTTGCTGACAGTGAAAGTAGCAGAGAGTTTTTCTTTTTTTAAATAATTTCTCACCCTTTTTTTTTTTTTTTTTTTATGTTGGGTAGGGGGAAGTATCTTGAGGTTATTTTTTTTTAAGTACTTTTTATGAGAGACCCCATTTGGGCTCTTGAAAAGAATGGGAAGCAAAGAGTTTGGGTAATTGGGCCTGACGGTTAATAGATCAAAAGGACCGTTAACGAGTCTAGCCCAAGACCCCACAGTATATATAAATACACCCGCTCAGATTAGGGTTTATAAATCTGGGCCGCCTGATTGTTTTCTGCCTCTCTGCAGCTGAACCGAAGCGAACCCTTCAGCCGACGAGTTTTGCACCAACTTCCGCAACCGAAGATGGTAAGCCTCCACCTCCCAACCCTCTCTGATTCTCTCGTTCGATGATTGCTGAAATGTGTTCATATATAACTCTTCTCATGTCCTTTATTAGTCTGAATCGTGATTACTGAAATGGGATTTCTTCTTCTTATTATTCGATGATCAATCAGCCGTCCCACAAGACTTTCATGATAAAGAAGAAGCTGGCGAAGAAGCAGAGGCAGAACAGGCCCATCCCTTATTGGATCCGCATGCGCACCGACAATACCATTCGCTACAACGCCAAGCGCCGTCACTGGCGCCGTACCAAGCTCGGATTCTAAGTTGACAGCTCGGTCGCTATTTACCCCCACAGCCATCATTATGTTACCAGCCCTTATCTTTCCCCTTTTATTGTCTTTTTGTTTTTAAGTAGTTTAATTAAAGCTGGTTGGTGATTTAATCAGTTTGGAAATGTTATTATGATCCGTACAATGGTTTTCTTGTAGGACTAAAAAAGGCGATTTATGAAGTCGTAAAATTTGAAATTTGAAGTTAATTGAAGAACCTTTTTTGGTAGATGTATATTCCCTTGTTCCTTTGTTTGGGTTCTACTATAATTTTTTTGTTTTTAACTATTGCTGCATTAAGATTCTTCTATATCATTTTCTGAGCTATATTTGGCTTCTTGGTGGTCTCTTTTTCAGTTAAATATTTGTTAAGAATTTATGCTGGTGGAGGTGTTGTGTGATGACCTTCAGTTGCACTTGGCATCTGTTTGTGTTTGTTCTTCGAGTTTTTCTGAAAGCTAGCAGGGGAGGGACTACACTACTACTAGTATTGTGTTGAAGATAGATGAATTGTTCATTGAAATACGAGTAATATATTGAGGTTCTAATCGTTCTACCTGTTGTATTTTTCGTTTAGGCAGGAATGGGCAATCAAACATCTTCTCCCAAATTAAGCGAGGTTGTCTTGATTAAATATCACGTCCCATGATGCAGTGGTGTGTGATTTCATTTCTTATTTTTCATATCGATAAGAAATAGGTCAAGCCAGAACAAAAAAAATTGTCCAAATTTTTTGAACTCCTATACCAGCTAAGGATGAGGATTTCTTCATTTCTTTGGTTGGTTGTCTTTACATTTCTTTATATATCGGGCAAGGCGTTGTCTTGTCCCATTGACGATATTAAACTAAACACGACGACGTTCTAGCAGGACACGATTTACGGTTTACAGTAGATTGATCGAGCACATTTAGACATTCAAACTAACCAGATGGATCGAGCACCATTTTAGACATTCAAACTAATCAGGTGGAATCGTAATTAGTAAAAGTGTTGTTCCTTTCTTAAATTATTGTACAGTGATCCATTTTAGTTGGGATCAATCTCTATTATCTTATAAATTATCCCCATGTTGAGTGTGGACATGTTTGGGAGGATGACAAGGCGTACTAAGTTGAATATGACGCTATGATAATATATTACCAAGCTTGCTGCATTTTGATCTCCCCAAAACAAAAAAAAAAAAAGCAGAAAATTTAGTCTTTCCCTCAGAATTGAAGGCAATCATAGATTACTTTCAATAAAGCAAACCTTGGAGGGAGATAGAGCTTCATTTTCCAAACAATTGAAGTCCTGATTATTGCACAATTGCATGCCCTGTACTCCCAATAATCATTATCACAGAAAATAGCTTACGGGCACTAATAGGTTACTTTCTTTAACATGTCTATTTATATAGAAACAGGGAGGACTTGGAAGGAATATCAGCTGATGCATTCAGTGTCAGCATTGCTTTTTTAACTCCCCTAATCAAATTCAATCATCAACGTGCCAACAAGGCTATGGGCTACCAAATGGTGAAAATAACATAGTTCCACATAAATTTCAAGATCCAAACATCGAACATTAAGAAATTTTGGTTTTCAAAGTAATTGGACAAGCAACTGGCCATATGATCACTTTCAAGAAGGAATTCAGTTCTTGCCATCACCAAACAGGTAACCTAGTGAAGAGCC
Organism: Mitragyna speciosa; assembly: GCA_024721245.1. NCBI lineage: Eukaryota > Viridiplantae > Streptophyta > Magnoliopsida > Gentianales > Rubiaceae > Mitragyna > Mitragyna speciosa. The sequence continues at coordinate 6,130 of JAMWEH010002502.1, forward strand.
ACCACCAGGAGCAGCATGGACCTTGGTTGATGGCCTTTCCTGCAATAAAAAGATTATAATTCTCAGAAATCTTAAAACAATTTAAGCAATAAGCAGATAGCAACATTCAGAAATGTCAAAACAAGCAACATCTTGGTAGCTACCAACTAGAAAGCTAAAAACAATCTGGCAATCAAGTTGCAGGGATGCCAGTATGCCATGTTGAGGAAGAGTACAGGTCGCCTAGGTTAATGTGGTCGCCAAAGTTCCATATGAAACTGATTTTATGATGGTAACTGATAACCTGTTGCTTCTACAAATCATTTGCAGTTTGCTTCTCAAGAAGACAGCATTAACAAGAATAAAGACAACTAAGATTAACACTATGGCATACCTCCACAAACTCTTTAACAGAATGGAGTCATACATAGCATCTATACCTGCCATGGTAATTTGCACTAGAGGTGCTATTCATGACTCCAGCAGGGATAGATGAACATGACCCATACATGACTTGCAGTAAAGCTATCATTAGCCACCTAGCCCATCAGCTATGCATCACAGAGTGACAGTTATTGGTAGTAAAGTGACCGTTTCATGTAAAATTGTCTGAAAGGAAATTTCCTTGCATATCGTATTGAGTCTTCTCCTTTCCATCAGTTCAACAATGAATCAAATGCATAAACCGGTCTCGTTGTTTATTAATCTAAGAGGTGATGTGTGCAAACCATGATCTAATACATGCATTATGTACAGCAAACTAACTTTTGTATTTGATTCCAATTCCAAACAAGCGAAACAGGTCATGTTATTTTGTTCTCGCAGATATAGTAATGTATCTTTACCTTCTACGCGCAAGTAATACTTATTCCAATTCTAAATAGAGCCTGACAAAATACAACACAATAAAGAACCATATATGGACAGTATCATACCGTCAGGAAATTTCCACAGTTTTGTCCGTCAGCCCTGAGGTAGTTGTTTGCGTTATTACTCTGAATACCAGCCGGAACTTGCTTACTGGCATCCACAGGAGGTGAAACAGTAGCAGCAGGCTTTGTGGAAGGCTCACCATTTGAGACCTTAACTTCAGCCTTAGCAGCTGGAGGAGCGTTAGGGGCTTCTCCACCTCCAAAAAGGTAGCCCAAAGAACTCTGACCGCCACCAGCACTAACTCCCCGACCCATTCTCTTTCAGTATTTCTATGTCATCAACAACGCCAAAAAAAAATCTTAAAAATTCCCAACAGTTACAAAATCTATATCAACATATGCCAAATTGAGATTCCTGTATAGAAAAAAAAAAACCATGCAAATGTGATCTAGTACACAGAATAAATAGTTCAAGGCAAGGGCAGAGAAGATCTAACTCCTAAAATTAAACTGATTGATTCAACTACCTCGAGATGAACCCACATTGAGAAATTAATTCACTTTTTTTTTTTTTAAGAACTCAACCGTCAAATGAAAAGATCTAATAGAAGACAACAACCAGGCCATGAAAATTTCGCAAGTAAACTAAAATCTAAAATTTCTATAACATTTACTGCGGTTGAATCGCATATAACTTTTTTTCATCAATTAATGCTAAAATAAACCGATCTGAAACCACAACAAACAGATCATTTCACAAATGCCACAAATCGGATGAGCAATAACGAGTAGAATGAGCTTTGAACTAGTCGGAATTAGCAACAAAAAAAAAATGCACAATTAGTTCAAATTACTACAGTAATCAAAGATAAATAAGTCCAAATTTGGACGGTTAGAATGAAATGATAACGATCGATCGATCGATTACTAAGAATTTTTTAATTTTTTTACTTTTTTTAATGATGCATCCGTACCTTTTTCGAATTCGCTTAACCGAGACGCAGAGAAGAGAGAGAGAAGAGAGAGCGGAGAGATTTTTCGGAGAGGGAGAAAGAAGTGTGGAGCAAGTGAGGTTTAAATTGGGGGATTCCAAAGAGGGACAATTATTGTTGTTTTCTTATTTTTATTTTTTTGGGCAAGGACAATAATGGTGAAATGAAAGCACCGTTTCTTTTCTTTCTTTCTTTTTTTTTTTTTACTATATTTTAGGAAAGAATAAAGCACGGTTTCTTATTTACTAGCGGTGGTGTGAATCACTCATATGTCTCTTCAAATGTTGAAACGTTAATTTTGATGTTTCATATAATTTAATGGAGTAGTAGCACTTTTCGAAGATAATGTCAAACCACACATCTTAGAAATAAAGGTTGAGGCTTAATGTTGTAATCAATTTGTATTTTGGAATTACTACTTTCATAATTTACTCCAAAATTCTTGTGGAACATTTGTTTTCTTAAATGACAAAATACTTGTACTTCTTCTTTCTTTTTTAAATAAAATAGTTGTACTTCACTACCATGTTTCTACTATTTCTTATTGGACTTGGCAAAAGCATGGGCTGGCAGTTTGACACCATCAACTCTGATGGGCAAAACTGGCTATAGTTGTTTTAGTTACTTGTTGGATTTTGTAATGTTATATACATATTATATTTATTATACTATTTAAGTGAATTATACTATTTAAGTGAGTGATACGTGTAGTTGTTTTAGTTACTTGTTGGATTTTGTAATGTTATATACATATTATATTTATTATACTATTTAAGTGAATTATACTATTTAAGTGAGTGATACGTGTTCTGTTCATTCTTTACCTATTAAAATTTGAATTCCTATTACAAGTCTCTCTCGCTGTTGCATGGTTAGGCAATGTGGTGTGCCACTTGCCATTGCAACTATGAATGACTGTTGTACACAACAGATCTGAAATTGTCTTTCGAAAGTAGAACATTACTCATTATTTTGGTTATTGCTCCAGGTATGGGTAGGAAAGGGCACATCACGTTCAATGAAAGTTGTGCCAATGCAGAAATTATTTTTTAAAAAAAATTGGACTCAAAGAGTACGTACAATTAATTTGTATCCCCAGGAAATACAGGGTGCTGCCATTAATGTATTTATTATAATACGCACTTCCAGATCAGATTATCCTACAGTCTCCAAAACGCAAAATGCTTCTATTTTCGGTTTTTCCTCCATTGGCTTTTTGGAGTGACTCCAACCAACACAACTCTTATCTCATAATTAATTTTATTATATTTACCATTTACTCAAAGAAACAGGAATATACATGACCGGTTTTAAACAACTTTCATCTCTTTCGAAGAAAAAATGTGGTGCAGCTTCTAGTTTGTAAGTCAGGAGGCAAGCTTCATAATCTGTGCCAATTCTTGGGTCATGTCAGTTGAACTCTAAGGTCGAATGGACTTCCAACAGCTATAAGCAAGAAAAAAAGTTCATGGGATCTTTGAAATCTCCACCAATATCTTGTGTAGGGCTTGAGGCTTAGAGAAAAAAGGTGAGTGGTCAGCACCTTTCAGATGAAAAACCTTTTCTGGGGGATTTTTGTTTATCATGCTTTCCTGCAGAGTAATGGGTATAGCATTGTCCTCTGGAGTTTCAATATAATACCGCCTGACAGTGCCATATTTAATGTCGGAAAGAGAGAGCTTCTCCAAAACTGGCAAAAATGGGATCGGCCTCATGGAGACAGATGCTAGAGCAACATCCTGGCAAAGTAACAGAGATGCAATTAGCATGAGCAAGCTCATATATGCATAGACTCTGCATCTTAGTAAAGATATAAAGCAAGAGGCGCCAGCAACCAACCAAAATCAAAACTTGAAAATCCACTACACAAGCTTAACATAAATTATGCACACACAAATACGCATATGTTATCCTAATCATATTTACCCCTGCAACATCTACTGGCATGCTAAGCTAGGCAATGCTTTAGCACACTCCTTGAACAGCTACCAGAAACAAAAAGCAACGGATTCTTACAGCAAAGCATATTGTTCTTCTGGTCTTCCCAGTCAACAATTTCAATTATGTAGTTCTACTTAACATCCCCGAGTACCATGATTCATCCTCATCCTGGGTCATTAATTACAAGAAAATCTGCAGCATGTACACAGTACCTTAGATGGACTCTGGTTGAATAACAACTCCCTTAAGAGAGACTTATCCAGATCAATAGCAGTTGGAGGGTGACTATTCCCATTAGCATAGAGAAATATTTGTGCCTGTTGCATTAGATCATTCGTATCTGTCTGCAGAAATTATAGAAATTCAGTAACACTCCAGGAACCTTGTAATGAGCAAGCACACAGCTAAAGTGAAAACCTAAATTAAAATTTAAATGCACATTTCCATGTATGCAAACATCAGGAGCGATATAATCATTTCACTAGAGCCTTTGCAGGCATGAGTTCCTTGCGTTAGTTATATAAAGTGTACGTCCTAGACAGATACAAACTCATATCTGCAGAGATTGGTAACTGGTACTGTACTTGTATTACAGAATCCAAGGACCGCTCAAACAAACTGCAACTTGCTACTTAGAAGTACAAGCACAGTGTGACTCTGGTTATAAAATGCTTCCTTCATGAAAGTTCCTTGCATCTTTTTCACTTTGATTTGCTTTTTTACAGGCCTCTCCACTTCAACTTCGGAGATTTCAACTTAATCTTCCTGATATAAATGCATTACCATTTCACCAAATAATTCTTCCGAATATCACCTAGATAACATTTAATAGCATATTCCCCACTAGTGGAATCCTTTAGTTTGTTTTTGCTTTTTGGCCTGGTGAGAGAGATTTTTTTTTTTGGGGGGTGGGGGGGAGGGTGTTGGGGATGAAGGGGAGTTAGCATAGAGCAAATTACAATGCATCAGGTAACCATCTAAGTTACAGAATATTTAAGAATCAACAATTAATACAACCTGATGGTGGTAGAATGAATATTACGCTTCATCACAGACACAGAAAGAGAGGGAGGATCTATAATGTTAAAGACCTTCACACACAGCTGCAATAACAAACTGAAAAAGGAAGGGGCAAAAGAGAAAAAAGAAAAAGAAACCATGTATGTTGGGATGAAGAACAAACCTTCAGTGCAAACATATCAAAAGTACTTTGCCCGCTAGACAACATTGCTGCAGTTATAAAAACAGCTTTTGAAATTTTAGAAGGGAATAGCTCCATAGCATATGATACACTTGCACCACCAAAATCATGTCCTACCAAAATTACCTGCACATATGGTGAAATTTGTGAAGAGATAAAATTTTTAAATTTTTATTATGAATTTGTTGCTGTATTAGTCAAGGTAATTAGGCTGGAAGACATATTCATGCTATTACAAGTTCATATGAATTCTGCAGTGGAAGTTCAAAGTCCATATGGTATGAGCAGGAGCAATGACATGATAAAAATGCAAGAGCAGTTCTATTATAGATTTGCTGGCCTTTGTTGTAATAATAGGTATAATTCAAAAATTGGGCTGCATTTCAAGTGCAAAGCAAACCCTCAATTGCCATGATGTGTTGAAAAGAGATTGGCAGATTCACTCTTTTTTTGTCCTTTTTTTTTCCGATTTCACCTCCCTCTCTCTCACAAGTATTTTTTTTTTTTTTTTAAGGAGAACGCAAACAAATAGATGCAGAGATCCGTGGCAAAAAGTAAATGATGAAACTGAAATTACCTTCTCCCCATCTGCAAGCTTTTCAAGGAAGTCGCTTAGTGGATTCACATACTGTGAAAGACTTGTGATCCTATTTGTGTCAAATGAATGAACTCCTGAACCAGTCAAATCTATTGCAGTAACTTTATATCCAGCTTCTTCTAAAAGTGCTATAGATTTGTACCAACACCATGCCCCAAAACCACCACCATGAACAAGGACAAAATGATTTGTTTCAAGATCCTCAAGCTTTATCTCCTGGCAAATGGAAAACTAGTTAAGAACAATGCAATATGATAAACAGAAGCATTCATAGAGAATGCATACAGCTGGTCAAGACAATACAGAATTCTGATCCAGTTATCAGCATGTCTATCCTTTATATTAGTAACAGACAACCACTAAAAATAATCCACACAACATTACTCGGCATTAATAAAACAAAAGCAGAAACTATCAAATTTTAAATCTTTGGTTGACATCTTCATGCACAGCAGTATTTCGACACAACAAAAAGTTAGTTTCACAATTTTATAGATGCTAAATTCGAACAACTGACAAGGAGGTCAATGAGGAAGCAACATAAAAACCGTTCTTTGAGGTAATAGTTTTATTCTCGTCAATAAATAGAAAAGAAAACCTTTCGGAGATTGTTTGTCACAGCTAGAAATAATTCTTAGTAACATCATGTGGAGTATGAAAGAAGAAAAAAACAATCTTTAGTAGTGTTTTACAGAGCCTATTTAGCTCTATACCTTATAGAAAACAAAATCTGAAATTATCAGAGGAGAAGGAACAATTACAAATAAATAAATAAATAACCTCAGTAGACCACTCCAATACTTCTAGCACAAGACAGGGTAAACCCAATTTTTAAATACATAACAATATCCCAGACATATAGTTACTGAAAAGAAATGCAACGAAAAGAAATTGTCAGAATTCTATTAAAAATATTAGCTAAACCATCAATTAGTGAATAATTTCTAATTGAGAAAGAAGAGAAAGAAACTAACTTTCTGGTTATTAATTAATGAACATAAAAAAAAACATCACTAGCGATTAATCAGGATTTACTACGACTACTACCAGATTGGCAAGCTGGTGAGGCTGTAGAAAAGGATCAGTAAGCGAGCGCGCTCTGGAGCTCGAACTCCGAGGCAAAGTCTGATTCCTTTTAGCGCTTCCTCCATTGGGATACCTCAAAGAAGTTGACCGATCAAACGCCGATACGCCGCCGTTCTGCAACTGCTGTTGCAAAAGAATGGCCGCAGCCAAAGCTCGCTCATGAATAATCGATTCCTCTTTCTTCGTAGACCGAATCCTCAACCACCTATTACTGCCACCATTTCCGGCTGCCGCCGATGACGATGACGACTGGGTGGTTTGCCGTCCCGACTGCTTCTTCCTCGCCGTTGGCCTCCGCGAAAAACATAACCCCATTCTTCCTGTGATTAAGACAATCACATGCAAAAGAAGAAGAAGAAAAAAATATAGTTTAAAACTATTATCAGAAATGTTAATTATAGAAACAGAAATATATACGTAAATGCGGGAAGCATATAAATATCGTTGGGGTAGTGGTTTTCAGGTGGAAGTGGAGAAGTGGGGGTTGGGTTATGAATTTAGTATGAAAGATGGATCATCATAATAGGAAGGAAAGATTTGAATGGAACGTACAACTGTCATTTTAATTGAAATTAATTAGGTAAAACACGTGTAAATATAGTCTAAAATATTACTCTCACCGTTCCATTTTAATAGCCTTGTTTTCTTTTTTCATCCGTCCTAAATTATAGTTCACTTCCAAATTGAAGAATGTAATTAATTTTCAACTACTCTAAAATACCCCTATTTAATTACTTTATTATAAGTGAGAGTGCATAGCAAACCGTGCATTTCAAATATCAAATATAATTAATTTGACTTACGGTGCAATTTTCTATTTGTATTTAATATAAATATTTAATGATAAATATAAGAGTATTTTATGAACATTATAGATTAATTCATTTTTTCAATAAAGTTAACTAACTTTTCTTAAATTATGTGAAAAAACCTGTAAGCCTATCAAAATAGGACGGAGGAAGTACAATGCAATTTGTTGATAAATACCTTATCTTAGATCACTTACAAATCAAATAGCTACTAAGTTGCTTTATAAAAAAAATTAAAACTACTCATAAATTTAGTAACTAACTAAAACCTATAATTTTCTAATTAAATTTATATTTGTTAATTTACTAAAGAATGGCACGTAGGTAGAATGTGACATAATTACTAGTATGAATAATTACTGCTTGAAGTTACATTTCGAATTTTTATAAGTGATTTGTGATGTTTATAATTCTAGAATTGCATATTCTATTGTACAATTGAACAATAATATCGGTCCAATTTGAAAGATTTGATACTACTATCACCCCACATTTGGTACGTATAAATGGGACAGAATGAAAAGGCTTTTCCACTCTAAATGCCTTCCTATCTTCAACTGATTGGAAAAATATTTTCAGTCCATTATTTGATAATCCAAGTCAGAATGGAATGCCATTCTTTTTCCAATGTTTGGTATAATCACATTTAAGTGTCAGAATAGAATAAAATTTATATTCACGTGACTTAATTGCCCTTAATTCTTTGTACTAGAATCTATCATATTTTTATTTTATTTATTTGTAATTCTAAGCCTACAAAAGACTGTAATATTTTTAATTTTAAAATTCTTAATATTCTTGTTAAAATTAAATTAATTATACTCTTTAAATAATTTAAAATTTTAATAATTATTAGCATTATAATTAAGAATTTGAACATATTAATAATGCAAATAGGAAGTTTAGTTTTTATGCATCTACATAAAATTTAAAAATTTTGAAAAGAGAAAATATTTTAAACAAATATTAAACTGATTGTGATTTAAAATATAAAAAAGTTATTAATTAAAATTATAAAAAGGCCTAATATTTTTTAAATTTTAAAAATAAAAAATTAGTGAAAATATTTTAGGTTAAAAAGAATTAGCAGAAAAAACATGCGTGGGGATAAAATTAACTTGTATTTTTTAGACCTTTACAAAATGATGTTCAAATGGACATTTCTTATATTTTGTTAATGAATGGGATTCTAGAAGAAAGCTGGAATGCGCATTTCAGTAGGAAATGGATTTTTTAACTTAAAATATTTATGCCAAACACGAGAATAAAATGAACAAGTTGAAAAGATATTTCCTTTCCATCCCATTTCAACATACAAAACGTGAGGTTAGATACAAGTAACTTTCGATGTTCTACTCAGTTTAGATTGCATATTCTACAATGCAATTGGACAATAGTACGAGTCCAAATTGAAATATTTGATGCTACTGTTAGGAGGAGTACGACAGGATCAAAGGTGATTGGGATTGGGGAGTGGTTTCTTGAATAATTGCTAAATTAACCTTATACTTTCCTATCGGGGTCAGTTTATTTTCCATGTGTCTTACTTGGATTTGTAGAAGTACTGGTATTTTCTAGACTTAAAGAATAAGTGGAAAGTGAGGTGGAGCAATGATTGGCTAATGGGTAATTTCAGGTTGAAGTGGATGGAACGGATTCTGAGCAAGTTCGGAGAGATTTGGCATTGGGCCAATGGGTAAATGGAAAATTCAGAAGGTTGTGAAAGGAATTTGTTACTATTCTAGTATTTTTTGAATATGATCCCTTGGGACAAGTGGATGTCTACGGTCTACCAACAGCCACGGGACTGTGTTCGCCGAACACAATGGATTTTTTTTTTTTTTTTTTATATATATGAACCTAATTCACGGGTGAATTTTATTATCTAAAAATAAGAGTTAAAACACCAATTTTTTTTTTATTTCAACACGCATAAATTTATATGATCATTGTTTAGATCACAAGATTTGAAATTGTAAATCGGATCCATACAGACAAAAATTTTAGGAAACATGGTAAACAAGTTTGGCTTGTAGGGGTGAAATTTGTCTGTTATGGATGAAGAATATGATGCTTTCTCTGTACTCTGATGGATTCCCACTTCCCTGCTCTTTTCGCACTCTTCACAGTTAAGCTTTTCCAAATTTAATGAACCACTAAGCAATGAGTAATTTAAGAGACACGGTATATACTTTGGAATAAAGTGGTTGATATACAAATATGCTTCTCTTGACTGTTATTATTGTTGTCCTAGCATATTTATTGTGCTAGTTTTGGTGATTTGGTGATTTATTGTGCTAGCATATTTGTCTTCAACAGGTTTAAAGACAAAAATTAGAGAAACCCGGTTGTATTAATTTCACGAATAATGTTTCCAAAGGGAATGCAATTTTGGAAGATATTCTTCAATTGACGTCGGAGGGTAGACAGAAAAAGAAGGTATAAATCAAGGAAGAATGCAGGTGGAAAAATGGAATTCAAAAGTGGAAAGACCAAATTATCCTGAGTACAAAATTTTAAGAGGCTTCTGACTGGGGAAATACATAAAAGGATGAGAGAGCCATGGAGATGGAAGATAGCAATAATGTTTTCACCCCAAAAAAATAAATAA
>JAMWEH010001648.1:0-76325 GCA_024721245.1 Mitragyna speciosa
TGAATGATTTACGTTGAATGTATAAGATAATACATTTGACCTTTTTTTTTGTCAAAGTATGTTTTATATATTGTTAAAGTTTTAACATTAAAGAATGAGAAAGTGAATGTTTGTTTGTGACAATGATTTTTGTCAAATAAAGTTAAAAGGATTTAGTTGTGAAAATGATTTGAAAGTAACTCTATGCAGAGCTAACTAAAACTAACAGGGTTATTGTTAGTCTGGGTGCACCTAGTATATGCCGGCTAGGGAATGTCCGCAGTGATTTCCTCCCTTCGCGGGATAGTATACCCTTCGGGGGATAGCCCTTCGGGGAACAGAGACAGATACCCTTCGGGGGATAGCCCTTCGGGGATAGAGTTACCCTTCGGGGGAGAGTAGGTTCTGCATAGTTGTGACTTTGAGAAATAATCAAAATGGTTTATAAAACCAAAAATGTGATTTTATTGATTGTTTTATATCATATGTGACGACTATATAGATTTTATACCAAAAGTGATGATTTTAAATAAATTGTTTATAATATGGATTATGCTTACTGAGTGTGAAACTCACCCCTCAATATTTTTCAGTATTTTGTAGAAAGTGCAAGAGTTAGAACAAAAAGGAGAATCTCATAGCCACTCAATTCAGAGGTATTACCCAATTATTTTTGTTATTCCGGGTGTAGGATAGTATAAGTATTATTCTGCACTTATGGCCATGTGATGCAATATTTGGTATTGTAAATATTATTTTTGGCATAGTTGCTCCGTTGGTTGTAAATTATGAACCTTGGGATGTTTATATAGAAATATATGAAGTTCTTATGGCATAATTTTTTCCAGGTGGAAATGGATGATTGATGACTTGCGAATGAGATAAAATAATGTATTGTGAATGTATTGGAAATGTTTGGGCTGGCTGAAATCTTGTGCAGGTATTTTTAAATTTTTGGGAAAGGTCCAAATGCAGAGGAGATGCTGCCGAAATTTCGGTAGAATTTAAAGGAAAGTTTAAGGCTTACGTGGTTTGGGGCGGTTTATTCCACCTCAGGCTACGTGCCGGTCATGGCCTTTAGTTTCGGGTCGTGACATTTGGTTACAAGAATCTCATTTGACATGTGACTTTGATAGATAAAACAAACTTTGAAGAGCGGTAAGGCGTTGATCAGTCGCTAGTAGATTTTTAATTAATCTAAAAAATATCATAACATCTGCAGTTTAAAAGTTGTCACTCTATTGTGGTTTTAAGCAAAATATCACCGTTAAGGTTTTTTTGTTTACAATAACCGTCAAATAAAAAGTCTAACTTTTTTAGACAAAATGTTGGCGAAAAGACAGACAAACATTTAAGTTATACTTTCCTGATATATTTTTAGTTATTTTTAATTTATATTTTCTTTTCTTCATTGTCTTCTTTAATTACCTTGAAAAACGAGTACGTGCTCAAATAAAAAGAACACAAAAATTAAGGAGGCGTTTTTTTCAAATTTATCAACTATTATCACTATGAATATCATTAACCCCACTATGAGCTTAGGTTTTAACGATTCCCTCAACATTTTTGGTTTAGTAATGGAATGGATATCATTCTCCTAAAAGGGTTAATGAGTTTGATATAATAGCATTTTGGGAGGGAATCATAGAGACCCAGTTAATCACTTTTATTCCAATTGAAGGATAGTAAATTTGTTTTCCAAATACAAACAATGAGTATCATCACTACTGACACATATACTCCTCCTTACATCCCATAAGGCTTTTGAATCAATACTAATAAGACCAAAATAAATAAATATTTCAGTTATGAATTGTAAATAAATGGAGAAACCAAAAAAAAAATGCAAGAAGTAGTTCATTTTGAGCACAAAAAACGAGGGCAATCACGCTGAATTTTGAAAGCATATAGACTAACTGAACCTCAATTATAGAAGTAGTTCCGGTTTTAGGTAACAATTTCTATTATTTGTAGTTAATCAAACTTGTCCTCATATGTCCTAAAGGCTAATATTTATAAACATTATAGGTAGTTGAGGACCATCAGGTGATTTCATCGTTAAATTAGATAAATGAAAAACTTAAGTGTTACACTTGATTTTCTTCGAATTTTAATTTTAGTATGTACAAGTATCATATGTTTTCGTGCTCTAATTATTGTAACTTTCACATTCTTTAAATGTCTAGGAAACAACACAAGTGGTTTTGTACTTGTTTGCGAAGAATTTTGATTTGTAATGTTTTTATTAGTAAATGTAGGGGAAAAAAAGTGAATGGAAGAGTTTTTACTTGTAATTTTGTTACTTGCATTGTGAGGTTTTTGTAATCATAAACTAGATTCTTCTAAGTGAGCGTGTAGTTATGTTGTAATATTTTTTTTATCCATTTTGATAAGTCAACATAATATCATACGATTTCTGTTACCCACACACTATAGTGTCTTCTTTAGTCATGTAACTAGTTAACCGATTAATAAAGATGAGATACGTTTAGCAAATCAAGCAAACCGGTACAACTAGTTCCAATTTTGATATAGATGTATGTACAGCCTAACTAGGTCCACGCCTACCCTAATCTCAGTCACCTTTGTATTTTGAGTGAAATTGGTAAAAGAAATATGGACTTCTGATTTAGCCGTAAAAAATGCGGCATGCACAGGCATAAAATGGTGGGTGAAATTGATCAACTTTGGATGCCTTCGAATCAAAACTAGTTTATTTACACTCTCATCGGTCGCTTGAGCATTTTGATTACTTCTGAGGTGAGGCCAACTTCGGCTTCGGGACCTAAATTAATTATTCGCAACAACCCTTAAAAGCTATGCGAATTAGATTGTTAAAGAGATATCGTCAGACCCAAAATCGTAGATACCCTCGAATTCTATGAAAATTTTCGAAACATTGTGAGTACATCCACGACTCTCCACCCAATTTTGTAAGGCCATATTTCTTTTGGATTTTATTAAAAATCACCTTAGCTCCAAAAGCAATGCTGAATTTCCCTGAAAACTTGCTTGGTGCACCTGAGCAACCAAACTAACATGCCTTAATAGCCTAATACGCAATTCAAGTCCCAAGACCTGGCCCGATACGCCTTGATGTCTTGAAGATGTATGACAGACTCCACCAAATAAGCATTTGAATCTGAATGGAACAACCCCGTGGCCCTTCTCAAGAATTTGAACGGATCGAACGTACTTCAGGGGAGTCTTTTATCTAGCAATTCTTGATTTATCAATGAAAACTGGCACAAAATGCAAATTAATCGTCATCCAAAAAATTGTGATATTATTTGAGAAATCGACGGACACTGATTGCAAGTTCCTTGTATATTTAAAAAAAGAGAAAATTACAATTTTGGTACCTAATGTTTGGGGTATCGGCAGTTTTAGTCCTTCAAGTTTGGATGAAAGCAAATCTAGTATCAAATGTTTTAATTTTTTAGCACATTTAGTTATATTGAGGCATGTTTAGTCCCTAAAGTTTTGATGAAAGCAAATATAATATTAAATATTTTAATTTTTCAACATATTCAATCCTATTGACCGATTTTGCTAAAATCTTACCGAAATCTGATCACGTGATACTCATTACCAGGTTTCCAAATTTAAAAAAATATATATACTCTTCGATTTGCTACCTATCTTGTCTCCTTTGTATCGAATAATAATTACAAACAGTCAAACGGTTTTTAAATGAATTTTTCAGAAGATATTGAAGAGCAAATTTTAGTCTTCAAAGTACGATCTTATAGTTTTCTTTTAAGAGCAAAGAGAGAGAGTGAGAGTGGAGAAAGAGAGAGAGAGGATAAAATAGTTGATTGCTATCTGAAGATCTGAAACTTTTTCAAGTTTATTAGCTTTTTCTATTTTTAATTTATTTTTGAGTAAAGACTAATTACTCAAATTAGCGCCTTTAATTACAAATTATGACAATTAAGTTTTTTATTTTTTAATTTTTTAAATTTGGTTATTTGTAGCTAGATTCTAGTAAGATTTTGACAAAATCAGTCAATTGGACTAAATGTGCTAAAAAATTAAAATATTTGATTTTCGATATGTTTTTATCCAAGCTTTAGGGACTAAAATTGCCTCAATAGGACTAAATATGCTGAAAAATTGAAACATTTGGTACTATATTTACTTTTGTCCAAACTTTAAGGACCAAACAATCAATACCCCAAATATTTGGTACCAAAACTGCAATTTTCTCTTAAAAAAATTATAATCCTTTTGAGCTTTAGGTGTACGTAGCTTTTGTCCTGCTCATCAAGTTCATATATTACATTTATTTGTTCAAGCAAACTCATAGATCTGATCTTTACTAGGTTATTGAGGGACAACATCCAAAAAAGGTCAGGACAATTCTTTTTTATGCCATACTTATTTCATAAATGTCAAGCTCATGTAAGATATCTTCCATGCGAACCATGCGTTTCACAATGCGCTCTGAACATTTGTTGTGGACTTACATATTAGCTCTCCAAGCCTGTAAACCCCTGACTCCATCATTAGAATCGTTGTTATCCGCGTGTACGGCTGCCAACTAACACGGAGTAACGATCTGTTATGCATGCACACATTACTAAAGAAAATAGATGTGGTCTCTAATGTAAAGGAACTTGTTTTAAGCTTAACATGGTTCAAATCAACAAAAAAGTTAACCTTTTTAAGCCATAGCTAAAGTTAACATGGTTCGCATAAATAAATTTAGTAGTGTTCCAGAATTTTAAACTATAACTAAAGAACGATCTTGCTTGCACGTTATGAAAGTGTTCATTATACCAAATTGTTGCAAGTTTGCTGGTGATATTTGCACAAAATTATGCCAAGATTGCTATCTTCTTTTACACAGGATTTCCAAGTTGTTGTCAGGTCGATATACTGTTAGAATAAAAATTATTCTACATCCAAGATCTATACATGAATTCTTAGAATACCAATTTAGAGAAAAGTTAGATAGAACCTGATTTTTTATTCAACGCCATGTTGAACGGAAACAAGAACACGATCACTGATCAAGTGCATTAAGTTCTTCTCTCCGGATCTTGTGACCAACTCTCTTAGATGTTAAAGTGATAAAAACTAAATTTAGTCGTCGTTCAAATTCTTAGAGAAGGGACCTAGCACTCTATATATATTAAACACATTAGGGTCTTCATCTAACAATTCCTAACAAGCATAATAGGCCTACACAATTAATCCACATCTTATTATATTAGAATAATAGGGCCCAATAATTAAACCAAAATAATGGCCCACTTTATGTCTCGTATTTGACGATATTATCTCAACTATTAATCACAATTAATGTAAGCTCATAATTAGATTAAAAATCTAACATTCTCTCACTTGAGCGACATTAATTGTGACTAATTCTTTATGGTAAGACATTACTTTAAAACTTTATGAGCTCAACTTATATTGGTCAAAATACTATTCTAAATACCATTCTATCAAACAAGATCCTCAATATCGAATCATAGCAGAATTTGTATCAATTAATGTGACACAATTGTTTCTATGGCTACAAATACTAATGAATCTTGTCCACATGAACTAGATATGGTAGTGTAGCAAGTAACAATAGCACTAGCTTTATGGTTTATATAATGTGCTATTTACTTGTCGGTTACCAATTTCTCTACTTTATGCATTACAAGTATGCTAGAGAAGTTCCTTATGGTTTAAACAATTTAAACCTATATGTCTTATAATTAAATTTACATCCAGGATATCTTTATATGTCACAAGACATACACATGAGCCTAATGATAAATGCCCCAGGCTCTTGCTTAAGATTGACACATGTCGTAAGACTTTACAAAAATATAAAACACCATATGACTGAATCATCAATGATTATTATTATCAAAATTCATAATAATCCAAATACATCAAAATGATGTCTCAAACAAAACAAAAATAAGTAGAGCAAACATATATACTGACTCCCATTAACCAAGGATATCAAATGACTCAACCAATCAATGCTAGCAACATGCCATTTACAGGAAACACGGTAGAGTCCCTTAGTTAAAGGATCAGCAACCATATATTAAGTCATTATATGCTCTACTTCTATGTCACCTTTTCTTATCAACTCTTTTAAGGTCAAGTATTTGATTTCCATATGTTTGACTCTGTGATACTTTTATTATTCTTAGCGAATAATACTGTACCAATATTATCACAGTATATTCGAATTAGTCTTGACACAGAACTGAGAATGGTCATCTCAGCAATGAGATTGTGTAACCATACACCTTGTGTAGCTGCTCCATAACATGCTACAAACTTAGTCTGTATAGTGGATGAAGCTAACAGTGTCTGCTTGACACTTTTTCCAAGATACTGCACCACTAGCCAAAGTGAAAACATAACCAGATGTGAGATCTTTTATCATCTTTACAGTCAGCAAAGTCAGAATCTGTGTATCCCACAAGTTTAAGGTTTTCAACCTTCCTATATGTTAACATATAGTCTTGGGATCCCTTTCAAATATTTCAAAACTTTCTTTATAGCAACCCAATGGTCCCATCCTAGGATTAGTAAATATCTACCCAAGACTTACAGCAAAGGCAATATTTGGTCTAGTACAAACCTGAACATACATCAGGCACCCTACTGCACTAGAATAAGAAATATTCTTTGTTGACTCTCTCTCAACATTATTTTTAGGACACTGTTCCAACTTAATTTATCACCCTTATAGATTGGTATAATTCAAGAATTACTATTATGCATATTAAATCTTTTTAATATGCGATCAATGTATGCCTTTTGAGAGAGACCTAATAAGTTTTGAGGCCTATCTCTTTGGATTTCAATGCGTAGAACAAAATATGCATTTCCAAGGTCTTTCATGTCAAATTGTCTAGACAATAGCTGCTTAACCTCATGCAACATGCCTAGATCATTACTTACAAGTAAAATATCATCCACATAAAGAATAAGGAAGACATATTTTCTCCCACTGTCCTTGAGATTTATGCACCTGTTCACTTTATTTTCAACAAATTCAAAAAATGTAATTAATTCATCAAATTTCAAGTACCATTGTTTGGATGCTTGTTTGAGTCCATAAATAGACCTTTTAAGTCTACAAACCAGATGATCATTGCCATCATCTATAAATCCTTCATATTGCACCATATAAACCTCCTCAATAAGGTCTCCATTAAGAAAGGCAGTTTTAACATCCATTTGATATAACTTTAAATCATAATGAGCTACAAGTGCCATAAGTACTCTAAATGCATCCTTAGAGAACACAGGAGAGAAAGTCTCATTAAAATCGATCCATTCTCTCTGAGTATAACCTTTGGCAACTAATCTGGCTTTAAATCTCTCAACTTTTCCTTTGGAGTCCTTTTTGGTTTTATAAACCCATTTACATCTAATAGGTTTGCAACCTTCAAGCAACTCAACAAGCTCCCAAACACCATTATACTTCATAGATTGCATCTCATCTCTCATTGCATACCACCATATGTCAGATTGAGGACGAGAAATAGCTTCTGTAAAAATAATTGGATCAATAACATGGCCAATATCATAATCATGTTCTCCTAAATATACCACGAAATCTGATGAGATAGCAGGTCTCATTTCCCTAATAGATCTCCTTAATGGAACCTGTTCAACTGTATCTTGTGGTTGAGGAACCTTAGTAACAATAGGAGGTTCTTGTCCCTCTATAAGAACAACCACAGGCTCAGGCTCCACAATATTTTTATCTATAAGTTGAGGAACATAAATTGTGGTAACCTGTGTATTCTCATTCGTGGTATTAGAGTCATTTTTATCAACCGCATCATATTCCAAAAACTTTGCTGTTTATGATTCTACAATTCTAGCACCTCCATCTTGATAATAAAATTTATAACTTTTGAAATGCTCAAAATATCCAATAAAATAATGAGGAGTAGATCTAGGATACATCTTACTTACATAAGGATCATAAAGACCTTTGAAGGACATCCCCATACTTGAAAGTGATTGACGCTAAGCTTACGTCTAGTCCACAACTCAAAAAGGAGTTTTAGCAATAGACTTACTGGGCACTCTATTGAGGATATATAAAACTGTTTTAATAGCCTTACCCCAAAGATAAGTAGGAAGATTAGCCCTACTCTGGAAGCTTCTTATCATATCTTTAAGTATCCTATTTTGCTTTTTACACTACAAGAAATTAAGCTTTTACCTACACACATGATGTGTGGGTAAAAAATAATTATGTATCGATAAATGTCTTTACCTACACATAAAATAAATGTTTGCATATGTCGCTATAGTTCTGCGGAGAAATGTTTTTACCTACACATGTATTTATGTGTAGGTAATTATACTAGCTTTTATCAACACATATATATGTAGATAAATATTTATAATATGTGTGGGTAATTTTCTTACTGAATGTGTGATGCTGACATGAATGCTGATGTGGATGGTGACATGGCTTTCCTATTGGCTCATTGTGAATGACGTGTATGACGACGTGTATGATGACGTGTAATCTGATGTGGCATCTGACGTGTCATGACGTTTATTTTAGCCATGTGTGTAGGTAAAAGCAACGGTATGTGTGGGTAAATATGCATTCATATATTGATCAAAAACTCGTACATGTGGGTAAAAGAATCCACATGTGTGGATAAAAGTAACTGTATATGCAAGTAAAACATCTCTATGTGTAGGTAAAAGCGACTGTATGTGTGGATAAAAATATCTGTATTTGTCTATAACCCTATTTGTATGTGTGGGTAAAATTCTCTACATGTGTAGATAAAAAAAACCTGTATCGAATTCAAATTTCATACTATATATACTATATATCATATTTAATAAAAATTGTAATAATTTCAGGATTGATTAAAGAGACAAATTAATCATGAGCTACTAACAAAAGTTATTGACAAACACCCAGGCCATTTATTAGGACATAGTTCATTTACAATTCTAAAATAGCACATGATAGAATTAATCTTTTATTGAATGTACATTTTGTACCATTGTCCACATAAGTAATCCTTCAAACAAAATTGTCACAACGTTTTTTGTAGTCAAATTTTCATCAAAAATAAGAAATGGATAATAGCCTTCAAGAAATTCATTGGTTGAACTTAATAAACAAAAGGATGACAATTACATTCTCTTGTAGTTGTAGCTTGCGTCTAGCTTGCTTCATAAGAACCTACGATAGCATAGATGAGAGTCAGTTCATTTCCAACCTTCGAAGTACATTAACATGAAATTGATATAAAGAATATTTAAAGTAATCATCCAAGGCAAATAAACCAATAATAGAGTTACTATGAGAAAGAATGCATAGACATATTATTCAAATGTGCATAACCCATGTCACAGGGAAATTAGGAAACTAAAACAGAAAACCAAGATAGGTACCATATGACCGAACCACAAAGGAAAAATGAAAAACTTTTCTGGGTATTTCTCAATCACAATCAAAAGATCGAAACCGTCAATCACCAAATTAAATGGTAATTACTCTCTTCCCCCTTTTTCCCAAATCATGTTATGTGTACTTCGACTTTGTCACACTTGAGGCAAGTTACAAAAATTTTTAATCACGGTTATCATAGAGCTCTTGCTGCAATGAGTACATAAGTTTCCATGTATATAAATAATCAAAGATGAGTGCTTTATAGAGCTCAACAAGACCAGCCAACTAATATCTAACCAAGACATCATCCAATTGAAAGATAATAGCATGGTTTTGTGTCAACTTGTTGCCGAGAATCCTTATGAAATGTGGCTGTACATTCTTCTCAAAAAAAATACAGCAAGGCAACTAACAAGAATAAATAAATAAACAAAGGAATGAAAATGCTTGGATCTTATCAAATAGTGACTCTTTCTTGGGCACTTGAACACGAGAATTCATAGCTGGTAGATTAAATTAAAATGCACATGTTTATTAGGCTTTAACTATTCCTATTCTCATGTTCCATCGCTAACTTAGTAACA
This sequence comes from Mitragyna speciosa, assembly GCA_024721245.1. Taxonomy (NCBI): domain Eukaryota; kingdom Viridiplantae; phylum Streptophyta; class Magnoliopsida; order Gentianales; family Rubiaceae; genus Mitragyna; species Mitragyna speciosa. The sequence goes on from JAMWEH010001648.1 coordinate 9,967, forward strand.
AGGAATCATACTACCATTCTGAAATAACTTTTTGACAATCAAAAATGCATTTTGTATTTTAATTAACACAATTAGCACAACCAGATAACACAAAAAGTCATTAACTTAAAGGGGGAAGTTAAACCCATGAATGTGTAAAGTTACAACGTAACTCATAACAGCTCATAGGTGTCTTAACCTAACTAAGTGCATTTTTTCCAAAATCACAAGTTAGTGTATTTTATTTATATTCTCAATGAAATATTTTAAAATAACAACCCAAGAGCTAAAGATCTAAAACAGGTTATATTAATATGGTGAAAAAGAAAAGATAATCATCAATTGAAGTACTATGATATTATTCCCTAGATTGCCAAGCCAAACAAAACAAACAAACTTAACAGATCAAGAAAACGAAAACACAAATCATGCTAAGGATTTGGAAAAGAAAAAGAAACTGATATACTGTGGCATATTATTCTTGCTCAGAAGGAAGAAACGGGCAATAATTTGAAGCTACTGTACCTCTTGAAGCCAAAACCAACTCTAGAATAGTAGTTCTTACTGCTTTAAGATTGTAAATTATAAACCAAAAAAAAAAAAAAAAACAGCCATGCCATTTCCATCTGCTGTTTGCATCTCCTCTTAACAACTTGGAAGCTTTAATAAAATTATGTACCTCAGTTGTTTATTCCAAACAACGTTGTTAATGTGTAGTCATCAATTTTTGATTCTAAAGCTGAAATTTGCATTTGAAAATTCCAAAGCTAAATCTAACTACGCAAGTTATCTAAACTTCAGTTTGGAAATCACAACACAAACTATATCAAATACCAAAATATACCAGATAATTACGCCTATTATTCTCCCAAAAACCATGCATTGATAAGCTACTTGAAATTATCACTCAGCCTAGCTCTATATTATCTTGTACAAATAGTTTCAGGAGAAGCATTTACCACTTAGCTTGGCCCTAGCTGATCCATGCAGCGTGGGGGCTCTATTCAGCAATATAGGATGTCCCTATATATGATGTCAAAACAGTTTATAACTCTCTAAAAATTCAATTTAAAATGATTCAACAATATAGCTCTATCAAAGTTGCAAAGATACATACAAACACTTCAGCTTAGATAACAACTTACATTCCTAATTTGTTTTTAAGAAATTAGCTGTAATGAAAATATTTTGAATGAATTCAAGCAGTCTCAAATGATTTAAATTTTTATTGACCTGACAATCCTCCTCTCATACAAGATAGTCCTGATTCCAAGTACAATGTGTAGCATATCAGACTATTACTATCATACAAAAAACTTTTTATAAGCAGAAAGCCAGAGATAAGCAAGACTTGTATAAAAGATTTTGAAAAATTTAACCTCATTTTTATTTTTTCAACTTCATGAGAATAGGCAAAATCTAATAGCAAGCCATAATTGAATGCTTTCAATTATAAAAACTTTTATCACTTTATGTAAGTTGGAGAAAATTTTGAGGGAAAGAAACTCAAATCTTACCCAATATTTTAGATTTTTTTTTTTGAAAATCCACCATCTTTGTAGCAATGATTTGAATTGCTAATGGCTTATTTGGAGAGCTTGCTTTCCGGAAGTCTGAAATTGTGCATGAATTTACCAAGCAACAGTGGTTTCTAGTTTAGAATTCATTGACTTCTCCAGCTAATTAATTGCTTTATTAGCAACCCCTTTCTACGGCATTGGGAAGCAATTAGATAGTAGTAAAAGCACATCCAAGCAATGGCTTATATCTCAAGAATATTAACCAATCTTCTTCAAGTAATTCTAAATTTCAAGACAATGAGTATTAAAAAGCCTTCAAATCACATAGCATACAAAGAGAATATTTCTTAGATAACAAAAGTTGATGTTTCACTAAAAACAAATTTTATAAGAACATGTAGGCTTGGTTTACCTATGATGGATAGAACGCAACCACAAAGAGCACTAGAATTCTTCCTGAAAAAAAAAAGTAAGCATGCAATGTAATATACAAAAAAAAAAAAAAAACAAATAAAAGAGTTAATGGGAGAAGTTCAAAATTCTATAATAAAAAAAAATGGAAGATACAATGGTTAATTTTTGTGTCGTGGGTGCATAAATAAATCTCCATAAGCAAGCCCACTATCAATGCTCTACTAACTCCCAATAAACATAATTTATGGAGAGCCAATAGCCTTCCCGTGATGAATAAACCAGAAGTACCAAAATCTCACCTTTAACTAACCAAAACATAAGGATGTAAACCAATGAATTTCAGTAGCCTAAAAATATGATAAAAGAATTCTAATCTTTATTCACTTAATAACAATAAGAACAAAATGGATTTAAAAAATGAGAATAAAAAAACCTTTTTTTTCTTTTGTGCTTTAGTAGCTAATGGAAGGATGGAAAAAAATAAATTTAAAAAACAGGTCGTACTGAGTGTTAATTGGGTGCGGGTGTTTAATGTGGTAACTATCGGTGTGATAGAAATATGGTGGTGCAGTGGACAATTGGCGAAGATAACCCTATTTTTCATTACAATTATAATCACTTCATTATCCCACATTGTAATTGAAATAAAAAGATAAGGGTGAATTTATGTCTTCACATGATTTAAATGGTCAAAATTCAGTGTCATCAACAAATATGAGAATACTAACATGAAATTCTTCTTTCAATTATAGAGTTGTTATTTAACATCCCTAGAGTCTTGCATAGTGGAGGGAGGGGGGAAATAGAGAGAGAGAGAGAGAGAGAGAGAGAGACCTGGATATTTGTGGGTGAAAGGATCACACATACTTGGTCCTTTTCCATCTTCGAATGCTAATCTTTCGTACTATATGACATATATATATCTTAAACACATGATCATTTTGGCTTGGAATATTAAAATTTAGTGTTTACCATATAATAAACTCTTGGAGCCTAAATAATAACGTGAAATGCTTGGACACAAGTTGCTTGTGAAAGCAAAATTAAGGACTTAGGAATTATACACCCTATTTTAAATTACAATTAAATGTCGAAAACTCCTAGTCAAAGATGTTTAATGTCTATTATGTGTTGTCTATTACTCATTGACATTATTGTTTGTGTGAAATGATAGAAGAAACTAGTAACACTGGTTGACGCATTCGTCTCCACATGAAAATATGTAATGTGCATGCGTTCTAGTTCTTTTACAACAATACATAAACAAAATTCTTAATCGGATGTCTCTAATATTATTCTTTTTGTTGTTTACCATACGCACTTGATTATTAGAAACATTTGGGAAATTAGAAATGCATTGCCAAAAAGTTCAACAAAAAAGTGAAATAGATTTACCTGATAGGCAGAGGAAGCAGCATCAAATATGAAATTTGGTGGGAAACTATTGCGGTTGAATGGAATTGTTATATTGTGACTTGGTGCTTGTGCAGCAGAAAGCTCACTAAAGAACAAGAAAGTGACCAAAATTAAGAGGTCTAAAGGAAGATGAACTTGAAGTGCCATAGCTCATTATTGTTAAGATTTCTTGTGCCAATCCTTTAAACAGAGTTTTAAGCAATTTCACATGCATGTGTATATTTCCAAGCAATTTCAATATAACATTTGTTTAGTTATGTTATTTGTGCACTTATATGCCTAGACAAAGGTAGATGGTCACTATCACGTCATAAAAACATCAACTGGTGTGCTAGAAGTATGCAAAAGATTGCAATCTACTAAAAATATAAATTATTCTCATTCGGCTAAAGTAAAAATATCTCAGTAGCCTATTATTTGTGGTGAGCCACTAGTTGTTGGTATATTACCGTGTGTATACGTGTGTGTATATACACAAACACACTGTATGCATATCATAATACCCTCTGCATTTGACAAACTTTATGCATGGAAGTGTATTATGCAATACAATACATTATTATATGAATGATATGTTTGGATCATACAACGCAAACATACCGTGTATGAATTGAGGTAAATAAATCAACTTATCTAGCCAAATGAAAAACCTCTAAGGGCATATATTGCCTCTTTATTTGCTTCAAATAATATTCAAAGATTTTTATAAGACCCTCAATTTGAAAGATAACATCATCCTTATCAGGTTATGGTTGCTAATGACCTATGACCTTCTAGGTTATATATGGTTCTCGTATTCCAGAATTTTTGTTTTTGCTTTCAAGAGGTTTTATATTTTCATGCAATTGCCATTAAAAGACTTAAAAGTTACTAATCATTGTTTCTATAATTATTACTTCCTGTGAGAGACGTTTCACCTTCGTAAGGCATTGCTTTCCTAGTCTGCATCCGGTAATTTTACAAGCTCTAACATATACACACAAACAATCCCTTCCATAACCAAAATTTATAAGAAAAATAAAAAGTAAGAACTCACTGAGCACATCGCTGACCACAGCCATGCCAAATTCGCAGTCATCTCCAAGCATAGAACACAAGAACTGCTCCGCCTCCTTCTTATTCCAACTTACCTTGGATTCCAAGAAGCTTCTCTTCAAAACTGACCTCACATAATCCTTTCCCAGCATCCTTGAAACAATCCTAGTAGCCGCCACATCCTTCTTCTGCCTACTTTTCTGATTCCTAACTTCGTTTCTATCGACAACATTAGCTAGAGCAAACACCTTGGAAGCAAATGACAAGCTCGATGAGCACAAAGAGAAATTTCCACTTGAGCTAGAGCAAGTGGTGCTTTGATCCTCAGCCGAACTCTCCTCCATACACAAATCCCTTAAAATCTTGTTCGCATCCCATTTGGCTTTCTCATAAGCTACTTCAGCTTCTTCGATCAAAATCGTACCGAAAGCTGCCACCAAACTTTCTATAACCTTGAGTTTTTCTTCTTCATTTTTGTCAATGCTACTCTAAACCGGAAGAGCAGCGTTGCTTACACCGCCGGTGCCATTAACTTTCTTGATAGCTCGCGATCTCTTCTTCTTCTTCATCTTTCACCCCAAAAACACCAGATACACACAGATCTATCTCTACGTCTACATACAAGGCTATAACAAAAACAAAAGGAGATTGATCAATGATTAAATTTGATTTGATCAGGATGAAATTCAAATTCAGGGTTTTGGGGATAGAAATTGAGGTTAAATTAAACCCTAAAAATTGGTATAAAAAATAGCAAAATAATTATTCTAAAAAGTTAAAATAAAAAGATTTATGATTCTTAATCTGATCAAGATTAGGATTCTTGGATGGAAAGGGAAAACTTAAAAAAAAAAAAAAAGATTTGAAAAAGTAGCACGCGTAGAAGAAGAGAGGAGAACTAGAGGGGAAGGTGGGTGGTACAATATTCTTCTTTTTTTCCTTAAAGTAAGATTCGTTGAAAGTAGCAGTGGTGGGTGAATTTTTATCCGGTGGTGAATCGAGGAAATCGGTAAGGCCAAGAATGTTTACCTCTTTTGGCTGAGAAATGGTGGTTTAATGGGGTGAGTTGCGGCTGGCCTCTGGTTGGGAGTTGAGGTAGAAGTCGATTGTGGTCTGTGGGTGAGGTGGTGGTGGTAGTGCGATCCGTAAGCTTGATTTGGGTAGAGATGATGTTTTGTGGGAGAAATGTTAGAGATGATTTGGGTAGAGATGATCTGTGGGTGGAGGTGTTGTTGTGTGAGAAACAGACGATTTTGGGGAGATATATTTTGGGGAACGATTAGCTACAGGGTATCTGTTTGTTTTTCTTTTTTCAATTTTTATTAAATTTAATTTAGAAATAGATATTTACAAATTTAACCTCTATTGTCTACAATTTTGAGATATCAACAAGAGTAAGTTTTTAAAGAGATATGGACAAATTAGTAATCGTACATGTAATATTGATATATATTTACATCTGATGTGGCAATTTTCCACGTCATCATGTTTCTACATATTATCACCGATACATTACTAACATTTTGTAATATGTGTAGGTAAAACATAAGTATTCCCCACACATAATCGACATTTTCATTTATGTGTGGGGAATACTAATTACAAGAAAAACATATTAGCATTCCAAAAATTTTGAGGATATTCTCTCACCAATTTTATATGTAATAGAAAATGTTTACCCACACTTAATATAATTAACATAAAAGAAACGTAAGCATTCAAAAAAATTTGAGAATTTCACCAACATCTAAATTTTGGAGGGAATTTCTCCTGCCAATTTCGTATGTAACAGAAAACCTTTACCTACACTTAATATAATTAACAAAAAGACACATCAACATTTCAAAAATTTTGTGAATGCCGCCAATGTCTAAAATTTGGAGGGAAATTCTCTCACCAATTTTATATGTAATGGAAAACTTTTACCTACACTTCATATGAGTAATAAAAAAAGCCACATCAGCATTCTAAAAAATTTTGAGAATGTAGCCAATCAAAAATTTTGGAGGGAAAAACTCACATCAAATTCATATGAAACTGTTAACTTTTACCTACACTTAATAAATGTCAAATATATAGTAATTGCTCTTATTAGATTTGCCCACACATGTAAAATAAATGTGTAGCTAAATACCCACACATATTATGTGTATCAATTTTATGTGTGGGTAAAAACTGAATTTCTTGTAGTGTTAGCAATACTACTCTGTTCAGGACTACCTGGCATGGTAAACTGAGCAATAATGCCACAGTCTTTCAAGTATTTGGCAAACGGACCTTTGACTTGTCATACAACTCCATGTTTGCCATAATACTCGCCTTCTCAGTCAGATCTTACAATCTTGATAGTTTTTCCTAACTGTTTCTCAACTTCAGTCTTGAAGATCTTAATTTTATTAAGAGTTTCAGACTTTTCCTTAATCAAGAACATATAACCATATCGGGAAAAATCATCAATGAATGTAATAAAATACTTATTATTGCATATGGTGGGTGAGTAAAGGCCACTTATATCTATATGAATAATCTGTAAAAGATCACTACTGCAAATTGAACTCTTTTTCTTAATCTTGGTTATTTTTTCCCTACAACAGTCAACACATGTTTCTAGATCATCAAAATCAAGTGTAGAAAGGATGCTATCTTTTATCAACCTTTCTATTTTTTTCCTAGAAAAGTGGCCCAATCTTTTATGCCACAACATGGAAAACTTTTCCTTAATTAAGGGTCTTTTGGCAACAACTTGTTCAACATTACATGCGGTGAAATAAATTTTGGAGTTAAACACAATCTCTATAAACCATATGACAAAGCACAATAGCTAGTAACATTTGAATCAAAAGTTAAGGAAATATTTCAATTTTTTTTTTAGTATCAAAAGTGTATCTTTCTTTATCCAAAAACAGAAACTAAAACTAAATTCCATCTAAAATATGGTACATAGAAAGTGTTTCTTAAAATAAGTTTAAACCCAAAATCTAGATTTAAACAAATTACTCCAAATTTTACATCCACCATATGTTTTTGCCAAAAAAGTTGACTCTCTTTTTTATTTGGCTATGTCCTGCTTATGAATCCTTGCATAGTGAATGCAACACACTACAAGAAAAATCATCATCAGTGACAACAAGAAGTTGTCACTGAAAAATGAAAGTCGTCACTAATACCTTTTATCGACAAGAAATAAGTCGTCACTGAGTCGTCAGTAAAAGTCCGTCACTAAATGTGAATAGTGTCAAGAATAAAGTCGTCACTAAATGTATAACCTTTTGTGACAACAATTGTTGTCACTAATGGTAAAGAAATTTGTGACAACTTTATATGTTGTCAGAGAAATTGGATGAGTAGTTTGTCACTATTTATCTAGCTATTAGTGACGACATGGGTCGTCACTGATAAGTTAGCTATTCTTTGACAAAAGCATGTCGTCACTAATACAAAGGGAATTAGTGACAACTTTTTATGTTGTCAAAAAAATTGCATATATAGATTGTCACTATTTTATCCAATTATTAGTGATGACCTAGGTCGTCACTGATAAATTACGTATTTTTTGACAAAGGCGTGTCGTCACTAATGATGTTGTATGCCACAAAATTTTGTCGTCACTAATGCAATATTAATTGTCACAATTAACTTACCATTCAATAACAATATGAAGTTGTCACTAATGCTTCATAGATATTCTATGACAAATATTTCTTGTCACTGAATTTACTTTCAGTGACAATATTAAGTCATCACTAACACTTCAGTTCAACTTGAATATTCTATGACAAATACTTCTTGTCACTGATACTTTATTCAGTGACGACTTCTATTGCCACTAATATCTTGCCTATTGAATGACAAAAATTTGTTGTCACTAACACTTTTCATCTCCAATGAAAAACAATCATCATCATTGATGCATTTTTTAATGATGACGTTTGATATCACTGATAATTTGCCTAACAATCCATTGTCATCACTAATATAACAAGTCGTCACTGATGGTCACCCATCAGTGACAAGACTTTACCAATATCGCAAATCAATCACAATATCATCTATACCAATATTTATAAAAACTGCTATCTCTTCAATTGCCAAACATAATATTAGAAAACATTCAAAAGTCATTTAATATAGTATTTTTTACAATACATTCGTTCGATGCACAAAACAAAATATAAACAAACTAAAAAGGTCATAACAATAAGACAATAAAGTCATACTATGCCTAAATCGCTCTGTAGCATTACAAAATACCATTAAGTCAATCTAAACATTTCAATAACTAAGTTGTGACAATAGCAACTAGAATAAGAAAGATACACAACAACTTTAAATATCCCTTTTTGTGAACTAGCATATTGAGCAATCTTCCCTTCAATTGAAGCCGTCACCTCCACCAACCAGCTTTCAATCTTCTGAATGGACATTGATGTCACTGGCCAGAGCTAAGGAGCATTAATGTCACTGCTTAACAGTAAAAGTAAAACTAAAAATTAAACAAATTCAACAAATGGTTCGTGCAAATTAAATGACAAAACATTATTTCTCAAAAAAAAATGACAAAACATTATCAAACAGATTTGAATTTTTAAGTATTTTTATCTATTCATCTAAATAAAGGTAAAGGTAATGATAGTATGAAATATATAGTTATTTAGATGTAAAAAATTCAAGAGATATTTGGAGAGAAAAGTTATGGAGAAGGGCCTAATCCGATCTCCTCATATCCCACTTTCGAAATTTTGCTGCATACAGGAATTCACTTGAGAAATACTACATATTAAACATTTGTAAAACAAATAACAATCATCAAACAATATCGAATATGATGTTTTGACAAAAGAAATATAATATTGAGTTACATCTTTGACCTGAACAGCTAGCCAAGAACATATGATGCCAACAACACAAAGATTAGACCCAAAAAAAAAAAAAAAAGAAAAGGATACACACGAAAGATCAGAACATAACAATGGGTCAGAAATATCGATCGATGCACAAATGAGCAAACCATAACGTAAGATTAGAAGATGCAGTTTCAAATTGTAATTAGTAAGTTTTTTGTTTAATGCACAATTCATTTTTTTTATTCTAATGTGCTCTTGGCAAATGCTGTGGAGATTGCACACCCTTTAATGCATGAAGTGCTGCAGGAGTTTGCACCCGAACCCCACCAGCGCCATATGATAATTGGGATGATTAGCAACCAAGTGCTTGAAAGTTGGTTCAAGGCCAAGACCACCATCATCTGCATCCGTAAGGATGAAGCATGAAGCCTACCTCTCCCAAACAAGGTGGCACCAAAGTGCCAAAAACAAGACAACTGCCACTGTTAACATTGGGACTTTGACCATTCTTTAGAGCTTAGAAATTCACTGATGAGATGACCACTATAGAATGGCCTGTTGTTACTATACACCTTACATAACTTCTTATGTGTTCATATGCAAAGCTTAAGGAAATAAAAATGCTATGTAAAAAAAAAATTACATGCCCACAAATTTGGAAAACCACATTCACAAGTAGAGAAGAGATAATTTTTATCATGAGTCTTTTATATCAAACACAACGTGACCACTCAATAAGACATAATCTTGAGAAGACAAGACCCAAAATTCCAAATCCAAAAGCAAATAAATGAATTGCACTAGAATAGAAAGGTGAAAGTGAGAGGAAAAATGAGTTCTTTCTTTGAGATTTTTCTTGAGTTTCCATTGACTTGAAAATGATTCAAAAGAAGGGTTTTAGTTCTTTCCTTCTGTGAATATGGTGAAATGGTCACCAAATCTTGTAGTTTGATATCCTATCATGATCTAGACATTCTAAATTTCAATTCTGGATATTTTGGTGTGATTTGGTGTTGATTTGGTAACCTTTTTAAGGCTGGAAAAACAGATTTTCTCGTAGCTACAGTGCTGTTCAGACAGCACTGTGCAGTCTTGGGAAATTGGTCATAACTTGGGGTAGAAAACTAGAAATTTAGATCCGTTTGTTGCGTTAGAAACTAGATTCATAGATCTTTCCAACGGTATAAGTTTTATTGTCTAATTCATTGTCAATTAGTACCAGAAATTCTGTAAATTTGACTGAATTTCTGAACCTGTTCATAACAGGTTTACCTAGCTTCCAACTTGTGGACTATTTTTGAATGGCTTATGATTTATTTATAGAGTGGGATCTTCATAATGATTTTAGTGCTTAGATTTTGGTTTCCATTGCTATAAATATGGTGCTTATCTGAGTTATATATTAAGAGTAATGATGAATTAAAGTGTAGCACTTGAGTAAACTGTTTTGGTTTTGGACAACTTTTTCCTTCCATTTAAGGTGATTGTTTTGGGACACTTTGAGAGTCTTTTGGTGGAATTAAGTCCTAGTTAGAATGAGAGCTGGGGCTAAGGGTTTAAATCTTGAGTTCAATGTCTAATCTTGATTAATGAAGCCCAACTCTCCCAAACAAGGTGGCACAAAGTGCCATAAAACAAGACAATAGCCACTGTTAACCCTGGGACTTTGACCATTCTTTAGAGCTTAGAAATTCACTGATGAGATGACCACTATAGAATGGCCTGCTGTTGCTATACACCTCACATAACTTCTTATGTGTTTATATGCAAAGCTGAAGGAAATAAAAATGCTATGTAAAACAAAAATTACATGCCCGCAAATTTGGAAAACCACATTCACAAGTAGAGTAGAGATGATCTTTATCATGAGTCTCTTATATCAAACACAACGTGACCACTCAATAAGACATAATCTTGGGAAGACAAGACCCAAAATTTCAAATCCAAAAGCAGATAAATGAATTGCACTAGAATAGAAAGGTGAAAGTGAGAGGAAAAATGAGTTCTTTCTTTGAGATTTTTCTTGAGTTTCCATTGACTGAAAATGATTCAAAAGAAGGGTTTTAGTTCTTTCCTTCTATGAATATGGTGAAATGGTCACCAAATCTTGTAGTTTGATATCCTATCATGATCTAGACATTCTAAATTTCAATTCTAGATATTTTGGTGTGATTTGATGTTGATTTGGTAACCTTTTTAAGGCTGGAAAAACAGATTTTCTCGTAGCTACAGTGCTGTTCAGACAGCACTGTGTAGTCTTGGGAAATTGGTCATAACTTGGGGTAGAAAATGAGAAATTTAGATCCGTTTGTTGCGTTAGAAACTAGATTCATAGATCTTTCCAACGGTATAAGTTTTATTGTCTAATTCATTGTCAATTAGTACCAGAAATTCTGTGAATTTGACTGAATTTCTGAACCTGTTCATAACAGGTTTAACTAGCTTCCAACTTGTGGACTATTTTTGAATGGCTTATGATTTATTTATATAGTGGGATCTTCATAATGATTTTAGTGCTTAGATTTTGGTTTCCATTGGTATAAATATGGTGCTTATCTGAGTTATATAGTAAGAGTAATGATGAATTAAAGTGTAGTACTTGAGTAAATTGTTTTGGTGTGGACAACTTTTTCTTTCCATTTAAGGTGATTGTTTTAGGACACTTTGAGAGTCTTTTGGTGGAATTAAGTCCTAGTTAGAATGAGAGCTGAGACTAAGGGTTTAAATCTTGAGTTCAATGTCTAATTTTGATTAATGATGCTAAGTAAGACCTTAATTATAAGTAGGTTCCGAGGACACTGATTATCTCCACTATTTGAGCTAGAATAACTTTATCAAGATTGGCTTAATCATTGAGCAACTAACCAAACAAATAGAAACATCAACCAACCATTAAACCAAGGCCTAGTAGTTTTTTTAGTATAATAAGTTCTACGCTCCAACCTCTAACACCAATAGGAAAGCGAAGGCTAAATAGAACCGAAATTCAGCTATGTTCCATAAGGATGCTACAGCTCATTCAATTAATTATGACGTGCTTATGCTACTTTAAATTTTAGCCAAAAAAATCCCTCAAAAATTGATGAAGACTATTAGTCTAAGACCTTCTAGAACACATGCTTCTAGTTTAAGGTTACACATTCACAACCTTGAGTACATAACAACAACATATAACTGATATGAAGCATACCATTCGAGATTGAGATCCAACAGAATATGCCCGTAGGAAAGCAAAATTTCTTTACCCAGTCATGAAACCTAAAACAAAATTCAGCTACAGTTGATTTATGCCTCGTCAAGAGTTCCTACAACATCTGACAACTTATTATCTTGATGCTTGACCCATTCTAGATTAGCGCGGCAAATGATTGCCATCATAAGTCAGAGAGCATACTCATTCAATTATCACAGACAATAGTACAATGACAGGTTGCCGATTGTGGAGCAATAGTAAATAGTATAACAATATGCTAAATTCTATAGACACTGCTTTCCATTTGCAATAGCAGACATCAGTTTTTTTTTTCTTTGGACTGACCCACATATTTTCATAGAACGAACTAGCAAAGCACAGGGTGTCAGCACAACACCTTTCTACTTGAAGTGTTAGTAGGTGCATGAAAAAGCTTGACTGGGAAAACAAATATTTACAAATCACTTCAAGAAAATATAGATGTCTAAGCACATGCTTTTAATGGAAATTCTATGCTGTTAATGGAAATTCTATGAAGTCTGTACTGATTGCAATTCTAAAATTATAAATAAAAGTAGCCCATAATGATTCCATCAACACTATAACTTTAAAGAGAAAAAAAAAAGATCAAAACCCAAAACTGTGACCTCACATCCATAATCACAAGCTGAAATGGAATAGTATTGGAACCATAACTGCAACTCAAATGACGATTTCCTTTTACCAGAAAAATCATCTACATACATCCACCATTTTTTTTTACATTTTTTCAAGCATGTCTCCTTTTTCTTCGTAGCAAAGATGTTAGGAGAAAATAAAAAGAAACCAACTGAATAAGTACCTAGAATACAGTAAAAATGTACCATTACCTGTAGGAAGGAACTTACCAGAAGAATATCTCTAGAATCTTTGAATCTTATAGGAAACACCAGAGTCACCTTTTCCACCTGCAGATGGTGTCTATAATAACACTTAGAAGCATATACACCAACATGAACCCAGTAGTTCACTTTGATATAAACAACTCCACTACTTAGTAAGTAAATCAAGCTAAGTGATACGAAAGATAAATAATTGGATAAGAAGGAAGAAACTTAATTAGATTTCAGGATCAAGAATAAGGAAAAGAAACATAAGACTCAAGTATATAAGGATTTTCAACATTTTGATCTCAATTAAAATTATTTCTTAAATCAACCTAAAAAAATTAGATAGCAAGTCACAGTTCAATTTCTTTCTCACTTGTGTTCCAACACGCCACTCAATATCCATAATTAGCTAAGGACATGATATCAATGCAGATGCCAAGAAAAGGCCAAAATACATACACTTCAAAGAAACATGGATACTCAAACACACAACATAGAAAAGAAAGAATGAGTGTTTTCAGACATAAGCAACCAACAATTTTAGATAAACTCATCACAATTGATAATTCAAGTCCAGTGAAACTTTATCCAACTAAGCTCATAGATTTAATGATGAATAATATTGAAAACATTCTTTTGGCTTATAGGTGATATACCTTTTTATCGGTAAATTGAAAAAAAAAACATATACAAAGCAATAGGAAACTTCCTTGAAGGAAACTTGAAAAGTTCCAAACATAACTTAAAAATCCACGACAAAATACCAAGTCTCGCAACTCTAATAAAAATAGAATAAAAAAGTTAACCAAAGAACCTATAAAAAATCACAATTACACAGTTGCCAATTATCTGCCTACAATTAAGAAGAAGAGCAAAAGCAATTAAGAAAAGCATGGCAACAAATCCATGAGGGTTATGTAAAAAATACGAGCCAAGGCTCCAAAATGTGCAAGTTTTAGCAAATAAAAAAACTTCAAATGTGTAAATGTCCTTATAGATAAGCCATTACACAAGAGATTGACTATTACAAAGTCAAAGGAATCCATGAACTTCCATTACAAGCTCCTTTCATAGTATTCTCTAAGAGTACAAAACTCTATAATTACACTCAAGTAAGTTCTCAATATCTAAACAAATGTTATAAAGTTCAAAGTCCGCAAAGCAATATTGAGACAACTAAAAGAACATTTAGAACTAAAATTACAATAATTTCGAACTCCAAATGATCTATGTGACAAGCACCTGATTTTTTCAGAAAAACAGTTGGCCATGCACTTTTTCATGTTAATTTAAATAGAAATGCATGAAAGAAACATATCAAGAAGTGCCAAAAGAAACCAAAAAAAAGGGAAGAATGAAACGCTCTTCACTTACTCGGACTCCAATTACTCAATGTAATTCTGAATTTCAAGGCACAAGTTTACTTTATGCGATCCTTTGTGCAGTCAGACACACCTTTGGAAATGACAGAGGCATCAAGAGGCTCAATTCTCTTGAGAATATTAGCAAGGACCGGTAACTAGCAGCTAAATGCAGACATCCTAGTAAATATGGAATCATTGGAGACTCTTCTGCCGCCCCCACCAGAATTAGACACTGGAAGTAAACGTGTAAATGAAGTTAATCCCCAGTTTTTAAGCTATCCAAGAAAAAAAAAGAAAATTACCAAATTGTATCAGATCTCCATGTTTAACTGTTCAACAATGACTACCAAACCAACAAACGTTGTAAAAAATCCCAAAAGTTGTATTCATACATTCCATCTTTCAAAGTAAAAACCTAGATCATGAATTAAAAATAGGGTCTCCCTATAATGGAATGGCTGAAAAAACAATGAAGTTGGCACTTTTTGGACTGTCAATTCAAATCTTTTTTTCTTGCTCACACGCCACTCACACAATGGCATATTATTTAGCTGCTTACAAATTATAGTTATGCATTTTTAACTCTCTGAAAATTGAATTGTGGGAGACACACAGCTGTACTATATGAATTGACCACTAATCTGCAATATTGAAGAACAAGTCAAATAACATTCAATATTCTAGAACTAGAACAGTTCTTAGAATAATGCCTAGTTTGGACACTACATCTTTTTGTAAAGGAAAAGCAAAATGAAGTACAAAAAAAGAGTGAAAATGACTCCCCTGTATATTGTCCTCATAATTCGAAGTAAAATATAGTTTCTAATCAAATAGATTAAGTAGCTACAAACAGGCAAACCGCAGAACAAGACAATCTTCACAGCTTTTCCTATGCAGAAATAAAAACTCTACTTCACACCCCATACTATAGGACTAGATACGAGTGATGTTGCCTACTACTGCAAGCAAAAGAATAGATGGAATAAGGGGCTATTCTAAGGGTTGAACAGTGCCTGTAAATGGTAACTGACAAAATCATAGTAGTAGAAGGCAATTGCGGGAAATCTTGAGAAAGTATAACAATCTATCTAACAAACAAATCAACTGATTTCTTTATTCATCAATATCGGTCTAGAATAAGCTAGTAACAACAGTGTTTATAAGCTTGTAACATAACCATGGCATTGTTTGGATGAGGGAATGAGAGGGAAAGGAGAGGAAAAGGAGGTATAAATTTATTTGTGTTTAGATTGATTTTTGAGGTGGGGAAGGAAAGGATTGGGGGGAAGTGAAGGATAGATGTACTTGCAAGAACCGAAGGACTAATAAGCTAATAGCCAGAGAGAAACTAAGCTCAAAATAATAAGTTCCAAAAAAATAATAATAAGGAAACAAAAATATACATACCCCAATACATAATGCGAAGAAACAGAATGCTCAATATTTGACACAAGACAAAAATAGAGATCATCATTATTCAGTTCATACAAGAAGTAGATGTTCATTAAATTTATTAGATAATGAGAGGAGCGGAGGAAGACATCAACTTGCAATAGAATCACTATTGATACACTCATAAAAGTACGGCTAGAAAACATAGATATCAATTAGAATTTTCAAAAATTTGAACCATGGTATGATATTGAAGCTCGTATACCAAAAATCTAGATCTCTTAATGGTCCATGGTCAACAATAAAAGGAATCACAATAAAGCATGGATAATCACAAATTGCATTTCAAATAGCTAAAAGGCCAAACCTTTTTATATAATGATTTGAGATTTGATTCTTCAAAAGGTAGATAGCCTACCATAAGGACAAAATTACACCATAAGACCACAAATCTGCTTTAGCCGTCTAGTACTTGCCTCCATTACATACCTCAGCTTCAATGAACCCAAATTAACAGTGATTCATTCCCTTCTACAAAGAACCAATTTTTCTATATCTCACAGCAACAAATACCAAACATGCATGGAAAATGGAATTACTTAAGACATATGACTGGAATTAAAGAAGGAAGGCTAGAAATAGAGGCGTACCAGTAGTTAGAGTTGGAGTTGACAATGGAATTAGGGTTCGAGTTGGCGGGGGAATCGACCTCGAGCTGAGCTTGAAAAGGGATCGGTGAAGCAGTAGTGGTCGGTGGTAGGAGACTTAGGTTTGATTTTGAAGGGAGAATGAAATGAAGAGAGAGGCGACGGTGGGAGAATGAAGAGAAAGGCGATGGTGGGGGACTTAAGTTGATTTTGATTTGCAATGGGGAAAGAGACCAAAGAGGGAAAGAGGAGGAGGGAATTTTGATTTTAGGTGAAAACATTTTGAAATATTGAAATCATTGTTAATGTTGATATCACAATCGGTACATGGCATAATCCTCCAATTTGGTTCGTATTTTTATCGGTCCCCATAAGATAATTCCAGAAAACCAACCTTTACCATACTTAGAATTGTAGGATGGATTAGTAAAAAAAGTGAAAAATTGTAAGATGGATTAGGATAAGTAGGGAAAATTTTGGAGAAAAATTTTTCAAGAATGTTGTTTCAGTATTATTTCAAGCATGGCCCAAGGTAATGTACCAGTCACAACTTTTTTTTTTTTTGGTAACAAAACATTTAAGTAAATATATTAAATAAATCATACATATTTGGAGTTTATAGCTGTTTCAAAAATAGTCCTTTTTATATTAAACACTCCACTTATGAATTAATTCTAATGAGTAAAACTAACCTTACAAGTTTTTGATTAATACAACAATTTATATTTGTGGACCCCAAAAGAATTTATAACACAGTCATAGACTTTTTTTTGTGGGAGATTGGTATTTTGTGATACGATATGAGTTTCAACTTATTGTAGAGCATTTTTAACTTTTATTAACATCAATATATAGTTTAAGTAAGAATGTAGTGTCAAATTTGTGATCGTACTTGTGCAGTTGAAAGAACAGAGTCGAATTTCATTTATTTGATAAATTTACAATGACAAGAGAGAGGCATCCCATTATTATGACGAGGATTAACTAAAATATTTTACAAAATTAAAACAAATATTAAAATCAATAAAAAATAAACCATAAAATGGAAATGGATACATAAATTTTAATGGTTAATAAATGAATCCAATGAGTTATTGGATGCACAAGTACAACAAGAACAACTAACAGTTGATCGTAAAAATATATGTAGAAAACCTAGTTATTAGCACATTGTTATTTTAATAAATTTATAGGTGGCGTCCCTCCGTGTGTACGGGGTTTGCCAATTAAAAAAAAAAAAAAAGAATCCGATGGGCTATCTATGCACGAGTACAACAAGACTGTAAAAATATTTATGTAAAACCCAATTATTAGCACATTTGGGTTAGATTGAAATTCTATTTTGTAACTTTGAAATATTTAGAATGAGAGTTAAAATTTTGTGAACATTTATCTATTTAGATACAAATTACATTTACTTTTAATTAACAACCATTTCAAGTTAGAAGTCAAGGTATTTCAAATAATAATAAGAAAATTAAAAAACAAAAGTGTCATTAATCCTTAAAAATTCTTGAAATTATTGGTAAGTAAAAGTTTCATAAAATCTAAATGCACTTGATACTTACAAAACTCTACCAAAAATAAAATATATATATGTATATGTATGTATTACCAACTAGGACATATAATTAATCACCCATTATTTTGCAGTGAAGGTTTGAATCACATATCTTGATCCTCAGTACATGATTACATGAATTACACGTGCACACATACATATATGTACATGTATATACACACACACACATACATATATGTGTGGTGTGTGTGTGTACACATATTTATGTATGTGCTTATGGTTTGAACCCTCCACACATATGTATGTATATATGTGTATATATGTATGTATATATGTATATACATATATATACATGCGTATATATATAAACACATATATATATTTATGTACACACATACATCCTTACATATGTCTATACATATGTATATCTAGCTATATAGATACATTTCAGTGACAACTTTTGAAAGTTGTCAAAAAAGGGCTTCTTCAGTGACAACATGAGTTGTCACTGATAAGTTAGTCCAAATAGTGAAAATTGTTAAAAAAATTGACTGCCTTTAGTGACAACTTTCAAAAGTTGTCAGAGAAAATGCCATTTCAGTGATAACTTTTGTTATTGTCAGAAAATGTCATACATTATGTGACAACATAAGTTGTCACTAACGCCTTTGATATCAATTTTTTTCTTTTTTCCTTTTTTTTAATCTAGTGTCAACTTCTTTTTTTTTTTTTTTTTGGGTCAGAAAATGATAATACACACACACATACGTATGTATGTACTTGTGTGTGTGTGTGTATAGTACTTGTATATATATGTATATGTCTGTGTGTGTGTGTATATATATGTACATATATATATTCATATGTGTTACACACATATGCATATATATAAATATATATATGCATATATATATGTATATATGTGTGTGCGTGTCTATATATATGTATGTACATATGTGTATGTAGATATATAAATACATTTCAGTGACAACTTTTGAAAGTTGTCAAAAAAGTCAAAAAAGAGCTTCTTCAGTGACAACATGAGTTGTCACTGATGAGTTAGTCCAAGTAGTGAAATTTGTTAAAAAATTGTCCAGCTTTAGTGGCAACTTTCGAAAGTTGTCAGAGAAAACGCCATTTTAGTGGCAACTTTTGTTATTGTCAGAAAATGTTATACTTTAAGTGACGACATAAGTTGTCACTAATGCCTTTGGTATAATTTTTTTTCTTTTTTTCCTTCTTTTTAATCTAGTGACAACTTCTTCTTTTTTTTTTTGTCAAAAAATGTTAACACACACACATACGTATAGATATATATATATCCACATATAAATATATGTATACATAAATATTTGTACATGCATATGTATGTATGTGTGTGTGTGTATGTATATGTATATATATACATATATATGTATACATATAGATATGTATGTACACATGTGTATGTAGATATATTGATACATTTTAGTGACAACCTTTAAAAGTTGTCAGAAAAGGGCTTCTTCAGTGACAACATGAGTTGTCACTGATAAGTTAGTCCAAATAGTGAAAATTGTTAAAAAAATTGACCGGCTTCAGTGACAACTTTCAAAAGTTGTCAGAGAAAATGCCATTTCAGTGATAACTTTTGTTATTGTCAGAAAATGTTATACATTATGTGACAACATAAGTTGTCACTAACGCCTTTGATATCAATTTTTTTCTTTTTTCTTTTTTTTAATCTAGTGACAACTTCTTTTTTTTTTTTTTGGGTCAGAAAATGTTAATACACACACACATACATATGTATGTACTTGTGTGTGTGTGTGTGTGTATATAGTACTTATATATATATATGTATATGTGTGTGTGTGTGTGTGTATATATGTACATATATATATTCATGTGTTAAACACATATGCATATATATAAATATATAGATGTATATATATATATATATGTATATGTGTGTGTGCGTGTCTATATATATGTATGTACATATGTGTATGTAGATATATAAATACATTTCAGTGACAACTTTTGAAAGTTGTCAAAAAAGAGCTTCTTTAGTGACAACATGAGTTGTCACTAATGAGTTAGTCCAAATAGTGAAAATTGTTAAAAAGTTGTCCAGCTTTAGTGACAACTTTGGAAAGTTGTCAGAGAAAACGCCATTTTAGTGACAACTTTTGTTATTGTCAGAAAATGTTATACTTTAAGTGACGACATAAGTTGTCACTAATGCCTTTGGTATAATTTTTTTTCTTTTTTTTCCTTTTTTTTTTTGTCAAAAAATGTTAACACACACACATATGTATAGATATATATATCTACATATAAATATATGTATACATAAATATTTGTACATGCATATGTATGTATGTGTGTGTGTGTATGTATATATATAAATATATATGTATACATATACATATATAGATATATATACATATATATGTATATATATAGATTTGTATGTACACATGTGTATGTAGATATATTGATCCATTTTAGTGATAACCTTTAAAAGTTGTCAGAAAAGGGCTTCTTCAGTGACAACATGAGTTGTCACTGATGAGTTTGTCCAAGTAGTGGAAATTGTTAAAAAATTATTTGGCTTTAGTGACAACTTTTGAAAGTTGTCAATGAAAACAGCATTTTAGTAACAACTTTTGTTATTGTCAAAAAAATGTTATATGTTAAGTGACAACATAAGTTGTCACTAATGCCTTTGACATAACTTTTTTTTTCTTTTTTTTAATCTAGTGACAACTTCTTTTTTTGTTAGAAAGTGTTAACAATTCCACTAATTATGCAAATTTTAGTGACAACATGAAAAAGTTGCCATAAAAGGGTGGATCATCTGTGACAACATATATTGTCACTAAAGTCATTGATATATATTTAGTGACAGCTTCCCTAAGTTGTCAGAAAAAATATAGTTTTAGTGACAACATTTGCTATTGTCAGAAAATATTATACGTTTAGTGACGACCTAAGTTGTCACTAATACTGTGGACATAACTTGAATAATTTATTTTTAAAAAATCCATATTTAGTGACAACTTCTTGTTTTGTCAGAAATTCTTGACCATTCAATGACGATAAATGTCGTCACTAATAACATAGAAGCATACCAGTGACAACTTTCAAAAGTAGTCAAAAAAAATTTTGAGTTTTAGTGACAACGTGTTTTAGTTGTCAGAAATAGAGCATTGTTAGTGATGACAGGTGTTGTCACTAATGTGCTGTCATATTCAGTGACAACAATTGTTGTCACTAATCTCTCGGACACATTTTCAGTGACAACTCGAAATATGTTGTCACTGTAGATTGTGTATTTAGTGACGACATTTAACCTTTGTCAGTAATACGATTTGGCGCCAGAAGGCGGGATGCCATCAACGACGACATTTAAATGTTGTCATTGAAGATGCCGAACAATTGTGACAAGATTTTTGTTGCCACTGAAATTGGTCTTTAGTGACAAGATTATGTTGTCATTGAAAATTGTCGTCACTAATGATGTTTTTTCTTGTAGTGACATAATTAGTTGCTCCACAGTCAAGCCACCAAGATCTAGAAGGGGCCTCAGCTAAACTGCATTCATATAAAACAAGTGCCAAAGAGTTACTTTTGTTTCACGTTTCTTTAGTCAAGCTATATATTTGAAGCAGTTCGCTTTAAAATAACCTTTCTTCTTACAAAAGTGGCACCTAAATAGGTTTATTGACACCCACAACACTTGATTGACCAGAGTTATTGTCCTAAACATTTGTAAGAGTAAAAAAAAGTTTGATTTCTTACTCTTTCCTTTCTTGCTAAGTGTGGACACAATGAGAGCAGCTTGTAGTTTCTCATTATTCAATTCACTTTGTGATCAAGTCAGTGATATCCTATACCTTATCCTAAGAATTGTACGTGGTTACAAGTAAACCAAAATCTCAGTAGGATATTCAATGCTTGATGCACAATACAAGCGTCATGAAGAGAAATATTAAGGCTATTCTATTTAGTCTGATTGTGGAGTATTTTAATGAAATATTCCCTAGTCCCTCATATTCCATTATATCTTATGAAGTAAAACTCCTAAAATAATGTCCTATTTCAGTATTTGATATGACTTTATACTTTTAGGACATAGCAGTCAAGAACTTCTTAGCCACAGCAGTGCTAGGAAGACCACTTAATAGGTGTTCAACCATTTCATTGTGAGATAACAAATACGATTCGACTTTCACTAAACTACATATGCATATTTTTATGCATCAATGCTGGCATTAGTAAGTTCAGGCATTGATATGGTCACTACCAAATCAACATCTATTATCTTAATAGCAAATTTCACATATCGTTTTCACCTTTTTAAAATTCAAAGCAGTCAATACTTTAATAGTGACCATATTATTATTGACAGAAAGGTGACTTAATAGATCAAATACAATGCTATATTAGCAAATCACAGGGTAATATTGATAAAAACCATAAGAAATCACAGTTGAGAATTTAGATACATCATTATGAAACACCTTTGGGCAAAATACATAACATGCAATTCTAAATTCTCCACATGAAATGATCTAAGAATATATTCTTATCTTCATAAATCTACCACCTTTGGGTGAATAGACCACTTCGACGAGTCAGTTCCCAATCATATGTCTCATTTGTCATCTCTAAATCTTATACAAAATTAACACCTTTGGACAGAAGAATTTTGTACTTAATCAGAGACATCCCTCACTATTAAAGTTTAAAATTCTATAAATTAAATGAACAGACCGCTTTGGTAGCAACAACTCAATCAATTCATAAAATTCTCTTTAATGCCGGGATACACTTTATATTACCCATAAAAATAACTTTAATGTGTGATTTAACCTTTATAGACAAGGGGCCATAAATGTCTTCAATCACACTCTTGTATAACACATTCGTATGAGATATGCAAAATATCTTTTAATAATGTCACAATTTAAATATGTTAAAGCATTGTATTCTTGCTTTATGAGAGACAACAAAATTCCCTCCAATGTGACACTAATGATGCAAAATGCATCAAAATTAAACTTTATGAGATATAAATATATAATAATCTCTATTGTCACATTGAAAATAAAATTTCATGTTTACTACATGAAATAACCTTTATTATGGCTTTATTTAATCTTATGAGATTAAAATTATAATTTAGGCTTTTAAACAAATTATCATATAACCTAAATTATAATCCAAAAATTAATCTCTTTAATTATGTATATTTGCCTTGGTCCTTAGGAAATAGCAATTATGCATGAAACAAATAAAAAATTAAGCATCAAAACTAAGGCTAAAATCAATGTCAATGTCAATGTCAATAAAGGGATCTGCACAAAGTCAATGTCAAATCACCTAAGCCGAAGTTGACGGGTTTCATAAACAAAAAACAAGGCACAATGTAAGCTGTCCAAACCATGAAACAATTCAACTCGTCACAAGTTTAGCATATTCGTGTTGCCCAAATCTTGCAATTAAAAATTGCACTTATAACTTAGCATGAAACTCTCGAAATTGATCACGGCAAGACGATATAAAATTGATATGTCATCTTAAAGTGCTTGGTGCATACAATCCATGAGAAACATAAAACAGAATCTCAATCGATAAATCAGAGGCATAGTCAATGAAATATGACAATCATTAACCCTCTGTGAAAACACAAAAAGGAAACAAACTTTATACATGATCAAAATCAAAGGCATAACTTATTCATGCTAAGAGATCATCCGTAACTAGCCTCATTGCTCACTAATAAACAAAAATCGCTGGTGCTAATTTTCCTTTATATTGCCGATACTATTCCCTAGAAAATAAAATCGACATCACACATTATAATCTAACCAAGATTTCTCTTATAGGCTCTGATGCCAATTGTTAGAATAAAAATTATTCCACACCCAAGATCTATACATGAATTCTTAGAATACCAATTTAGAGAAAAGTTAGATAGAATATGATTTTTGATCCAACGCCATATTGAACGGAAACAAGAACACGATCACTGATCAAGTGCACTAAGTTCTTCTCTCCGGATCTTGTGACTAAGTCTCTTAGATGGTAGAGAGATAAAAACTGAATTTGGTCGTTATATTGATTCTTAGAGAGGGGACCTCGCATTCCTTATATATTAGACACATTAGAGTATCCATCTAACAATCCCTAACGGGCCTAATAGGCTTACACAATTAATACACATCTTATTATATTAGAATAATAGGCCCAATCATTAAACCAAAATAATGACCCACTTTATGTCTCATATTTGACCATATTATCTCAACTATTAATCACAATTAATGTAAGCCCATAATTAGATTAAAAATCTAACATATACATGGCATTTTTAGCTAAAAAAAATTGTTATGTACTTTATAAGAATTAATTATTCAGACAAGATAAAACTCTCTAGGCGAGAATAGAAATAATATTGATATTGACCAAAGGACCCAATGGATCTGTTTAATAAAGTGTTTGGAACTCATGCGAAAAAGTGTTTATAGTTAAAGTGGAAATATCAGACCAGTCTTCAACGTTGAATTGGAGATAACTAATTACCTTTACATCTTAATACATTATTGCTTATTTTAGCCAGTTACAAAAATTGAAATTAAATTTACCGAGTTTTACTTTGATTGACGGTAATAATTTTATGGTTTTGACTCATTCCTTGCTATCCAAATATTACATGCAAATTGAAGGATAAACATTTTCCACGAATTTGATTTTTAAGTATACTGATCTACTCGTCAAAATAAAACATAATGATATTATCAAATTTTTTGGTTATTGGTAATGCATCTTTTAATAATTGTTACAAATGAATATTGATTATGAAGCATGTGAGGTGTAAAAATAAAAGGTGGGTTGCCAATATCGCTACCCTGGACATATTTAACACATAATATGTATGTTTAATTTGGTAAATATAGGAGTGTCTATTGGCCTACTGTAAAAAAAAAAGGGTTTGTATTCTTTATTGGTCCAAAGATTGTACTAATGGATAATCAGGACTACACAGAACCTTTGAGGCAACGAAAAAAAAATAAAAAAAAAGTTATTCTCAGAATGAATCAGGAAAAAATTTATTGCTTAAAAATTAAAAGCAAAAAGGAAAATTATTTATAAATCTACTTTCAACATTATAAACTCTTTCTTTAGTTATATGAAATAACTAAAATACCCATGATCTCAAACACCTTAAGTTATTTAAGTTTAAGGAATAAAGACATTTTAGTCCTTTTACCTAATATAAAACAAAAATAGAAGGTCTGTCCGAACCTAAAACGGAGTTTATCATGAATCATTACCAAAGCAATAATACCCAAAGAATAAGGGACGAACAATGATTAAAATGAAAACAAAGCTAAAGATATTATTGTTGGTACACAATTCTTTTTGAGACCAGATATGCCTGACTATATAAAGGCTCACGACGGAACCAAACTTTTAGGAAAGTCAATCATGAAGTGCTGCCGGGACTTGGAGGACTGACTGATGGATGTGATATTGGTGATCTGATGGGAGGTTGGTATGTTCTTACCCCTGGATTATTGGCACTATTGACACTAAAAACATCTGCAGAAATCAAAGTAAACGCTGTGTAAAGGATGAAAATCACAAGACAAATTATCCAAGGAATTTGTAGAATTTGAAACATACATTTTTTGGCTATCGCCCCAGATAAATTTTCGGATGTTGCATGTCGGTTGAATGAAGTTAAAAGTAAGAAGAAAAAGAAAAGTGTCTTGAGAGCGTAGCTATCCATTCTTTGGAAGAGCTTATCATCAAAGCCACCGCCAATGGTGCAATTGTTCAATATATTTATAAACATCTTTCTAAGATCATGGTGTAGTGATTTGTAGACACAGGCTTAGTCCAACACGGCAATTTGCTTTGAACTGAGTTTGTGAGTAACAGAGGAATCAATGCAATCCAAAAGAGGTGTTTGGTGAAGAATTTTCAACAAAAGCTGTGTCTAACGTGTGAACGGATATCTGGTACTTTTCTCACCGTACCATTATTTTGCTAAGGTTGGCTTTTGTTAAAAAAACAGATTTATTTTACAGTTAATAATTTATATAAATTTATTTAATTTTAGTTGAAATTTCTCCTAATAAAACTAAATTTTATGATAGCAATCACAACATAATGAGGATGGAGTTTGGAAATTTAAATATCCAAGGACGTACTTTGGAAATTTGGACACTCTTGCCTCACCATTTCTAAATAAGGATGGAGTTTATTCTGATTTTCCAGTTTCCTAAGATTCCTATTCTGCGCCACCTTCAATCTAAAACCAGTAAAGTAATGCATAATAAAAAATTATTCGATTATGTTGCAATAGATATTCTA
This sequence comes from Mitragyna speciosa, assembly GCA_024721245.1. Taxonomy (NCBI): domain Eukaryota; kingdom Viridiplantae; phylum Streptophyta; class Magnoliopsida; order Gentianales; family Rubiaceae; genus Mitragyna; species Mitragyna speciosa. The sequence goes on from JAMWEH010001648.1 coordinate 36,532, forward strand.
ATCTCCAATGGTTGTACTTAATTTCTTTATGTCCAAGGGCAAAAGAAAAATAAGAAATTAAATTTTTAGGACACAAAGGTGGTTTTAATTAATTTGCATTTTAAGATTATGATAAATCGAATCCCATGTTCATTGCTTGCAGAGAAAGAGAACCACACAAAGAGTACTCCTTATATGTGCGATTTTTTTAAATCCCTCATAAACTAATGCACTTTGGTTACTAACTTGTTAAATGAAACCAGGTTTCATTTCCAGCTGTAGAGATGACAGTCGTGAGCACTATTTGAGTGGGTCTGCCTGTATGATGTCACATGCTCGGATTTTTCAGCCTTCCCAACTGAAAGTGTCAAGCATACAGCCCGCCCTAATAGACTGAGCTCCCAAATGCGAATACAAAGTTTTTCTTCCAAAAGAAAGGAATGCACACACTCCTAATTTTCCTCCAATTTTCAAAACAAATAATATGTTTGACACATATATGGATATTTTGGAAGAAAAGTTGTTAATTTCTATTTTTCTACCTCAATATACATTGGCGCATGTGTGTGCGTCACATTTTAGTTAAAAAGATCACTGAGAATTGAACTTGAGACCAAAGGATTACGTTTTCAAAGTATTGAGGATGAATCCAACAGTTTGAATTAAGGGACTTCAAAAATACTAGTAAATAGTGTGAGGAAGCATTTCTACGAATCTTCCCTTCGTTCGAATGAAATTTTTTGGTCAGTGTAGAAGAAGATTGTCATGATCTATATCCTGCTTTATGGTTTACAGTCATCTAACCATACCAAAGTGGGAGCCTAGTTTTGTTGTTATGTTTATTGTTACTCATGTAATAGCCAAAAAGTAATTTGTTGGTTAATCTAATTACTTGTATTCCTTTTTCTCTCTACTATGACCTTTTGTTTAATATAGTATTTTTTTTAAAAAAAAATCAATAATAAGCGTAGAAATTTAATATGAACATACACATTAAAGTGTGCAAAGAACGCTAGTCTGGATAGAAGACTAACAAGCAATTGATATCACATTTGGTATTTGAATAAAGAGTCCCATGTACCACAAGAAGTTATTAAGTCCATCCAATGTACCACAAGAAATCAGAGAAGGAAAAATGAACAAAGAAAACAACCCCTAAAAAGTAGTTGAAAGAATGTTTAAAGAGGCGGAAATTCCCTTGGAATCATGAGCCAGAGAGTGACACGGTCAGCATATGTATGCTTGTGTGATCCGTTCTCTGTCTGAAAATAGAAACAAAAAGGCGTGCAATGATCTTTTGATTTCAAATCAATTTATCTCATTACTGGCTCCAATAACAGCCTTGTTACAAGGACAATTAGCAAATCAAGTCACGGGTATTAATTTCTCGACTTGTGTAAAAAAAGACATATGGGTACTTTCATGTAAATCGTCTGACTTTTCTACTTGAATCCAAAAGTTGTCAAGTTTTTCAAGTATTTATCGATTTCCCTATATTGATAAATGGATACCAGCAAGTCTTCGGTCTTTAAATTCTTCACTGTACCCTACCATGCATTGACTTCCAATTCCTAGTCCTGGAAGGAGACGCGGGGCTTTTCACTAAAACTTTCCCCACACCTTGTCGTGCAAGCAAAGGTGAGGCTTTCTTCTCAGTTACACTTTGATGCATAAGTTGGTATTAGAAAGAAAATAAAGAGCATTTAATATCTTAATTGAATTCACGAGTTAAAACTTAATCAATTTTAAAAACAAATATTACCTCTATTGCATATTTATAGATCTTTAGCAGAACTTTGTAAGCTCTCAATGACTTGGACCTATCATTAGATTAGGCTTTGTTCTGGTGTATCTGATCCACTCGATCTATGTTACGTGTTGCTTTATCAGATCCACACGATCTATGCAGATTAGCAGATTGTGTATTTTGGCTTACTATAATTAAAGAAGCATTATCTCCTTTGCTTCTGATAAGTTTTTTAATGTGTCTTCTTTTTAATCAAGTGTGTTGGATTTCCTCAACTAAAATTTTGTTCTCTCCAACAACAATGCTTTAAACTGGTTGTCGAAGGACTGCATAGTTACTTGAGTCGGAAGAGATTTTAGCTGAGAATGTTTTTAATGGCTACTAGGTGACTAATGCAAGGGAGATTCTTAATTAAATCGAGTCTACGACTCCATTTGAAGACCTTGTGCTTTAAAAGAGCGCTAAATAAGCAAAGTCATGCATGCTAACTAAAAAAGTGATATGAAAATGCTTATGTGACTTTTTTCTGTACCACAAGGTCTATAAGAAAGGCCGTGAACCAAATCCATTTATAGATTTTCCCTACTGCAAGGCTGAGTCCTGTTTTCTGTCCTGACCATATGCTTCCTTTGCATATAATTTTTTTCTTTGTATATTGATTCTTCTTTATTCCTACTGCAGTGGATACAGAGAGTATTTCTCGTGCTCAAAGAGAACCGGGGGTATGCCAAGAAAAATGACTTCATCGCTATGGGTAGAAGTCCGGATATTAATCTGGCTGCCATGTTGAACAAGCTGAAGAAAAGGAAGAGGTAGCTGCTAAGAAGGAAGCACAACAACAAAGATATCTTAACTATTGAAAGAATTTAGCATGCAAGAACAAATTGTGGAACTCAGTTGTTGTCCTTTTCACCAAATTGTTTCAGTTTTTGTTACCCATTATAAATCAAGACATGTATAATCCTCTTTCTCTAAAGTAAAATTTGGTCATTGTATAAGTAGTCAAAAAAATCTACTGCTTTTGACAATGATCTCTAAATTAGATATCAATTCCCTTAAGACTGAACTAGAGAACGAAAAACAAAGAAAAAAAAAGGAATAAAAAGCGCTAACAAGGGTCCTATTTTAAACAACAAAAGGAAATTCTAGATAGATATATTAGAAGTCACACCCAAATTGTGTGTGACAAAAAATGTGAGAATCATGTCCCAACCCAAATTTGGGAGTCTCACTCCAATTGTATGAGGCAAAATACGTTGTAATGAGAATTGATGATCTAAAAAAAGAATAGAGGGAAATTCTAAGAAGACAAGGGACAAACTTGGAATTGAAGTAATTAAAACTTAATACAGAACTAAGCAAAGGTTGTACAAGGTCTGGACTTTAGATTCCAACTTTTCGTGGTCGGTAAAAGACTTCAGGGATCATGGTTGTTCTTCTCATCTCGTTTGAAAAGTGGAAAAAGCTATGGTGCAGTCGTAGTCGTAGGTTGTAACACATGACGACATTCTGGAGAGTCACTGAGCATGATCTTGATGGACATAGGTATCACAATTTTTATTTGCAACAAGCTTATGGTTCAGATTAAATGAGACAACAATAAACGACTGAGATTGGGTCATACTGGCCAAATTTGAAATAAGGAAAAGACATTGTTTTAGACTGAAAATTGATTACAAATTTTTATTGACGAGTTACGTATTTTCACTGACCAGTTACATGTTTTCTCTAACCACTTATATCAGTTCCAACTTGTCCAAATTAGCACGAGTCCAACTTGCAAGTTCCGTGCCTTGCTGATAACGTAACTCGGACTCTACTCTTATGACTCTTTTTAGGAAAGGAAAAAAAGGAGTGTTGACTGACTTAAGTGATTATACTAATTCTTTCATAAGTAAAACATGAAAATTGATTCTAGCTTCTACTGTACTAATACGTGTTACATTATACTAAAAGCATGGCCATTTGGAAGTATTAGAGGTAATTGCAGCATTATACCCTATATTTTTTTTATAAAAATTGAGATTAGTCATTCATACTCCATTATTTGTGCCCGGTTAATCTGTCCATATAGTCAAATAATCGATTTCCAACCAAAACAAAAGAAAGAAAATACTATGGTGAGCCAAACAGACAGTAAGTTCTTCAAAAAAAAAAAAAAATGGCAAGTTTTTGTTGAAATTTATTACTTTTCTACAAAATCTTTTTATTTTTTTGAGAATTGTGATTACGAAGAGTCACTGTCAGCAAAAGAAGCTATTTTTCTAATGTTAGGTGATATTCCAATTTGACGAGGTATTCTTTAAAAAATCACATGCTTTTGGTTGGACGAAAATGGAGCACCGGTCATAAGTTGGACCAAAAAGATACGATTTACAAGAACAAGGACTCAATTGTGTATTTGGTGACGAAATGGAAATTTCATGAGAAAGAATCAGCCTAGCAATTTTGCATTGAATAATTATCGTGTTGATGAGCTTAGTAGATCATCCAGGAATTTAAAGCTTACACGTAAACTGACAAATTATAATCGCGAAATACAAATATGTTCCATTGCGTTCGCACTTTGAAAGCACTGTTTCAGCCGGCATTTTTGGAAAATTACATGGTCCAGTCAACAAACGAAATTAATGATTGTCAGAACACGGAAACTTTCAAACAAATCGATACATTTTTAATTTACAGTCTGAAATAGGACAGTATATCACAATTCACAAATTGTTTAGACATTTAACTTCTCATGATATACCATTTTGTATTTTGCGTCTTGCATAAATCCCGCAATGAAGTTGCTACAATTAACAAAAATCTAGCCAATATAGAATCAAATTGATACAGGACAAGAGCAGATTCCGGGAAAGAGAGAGAAAGCAAGAGACGATCTAATTTTTCAAGGGCTGAGAAAGCAAATTTCTCCCTCAGTCCCATAAAAGTTCACGTGTGGCACGTGTGTAGACAGCATGGAGTTTTAAAACTGGACATGAGGTACTGCAAGTCGGGCCCTCTCCATTTTTCACAAGTTGAGGTGTGCGCAACTCTCTCCAAGTGTGATTTAACCATTTACCACTGCAAACGTTATCACTTTTCATTATAAGTTTGGTCTTTTTGATTCAATCTTATTCATTTAATTTTTACCTTTTTAATCTGGGCCAAGAATTTGTGTCAAATGGCACTTGTAAGGTTCCATGACCTTCAGGAATGTAGGGTATATTTTTGCCTTTGCACTTTGGTCCTCTTGTCACGTGTTTGGAAAAATTGAAGGCAAATTTGAATTTTTGAATTGTTTATTCAGGTTAAGATAAGAAGTGAATAAAATTTGACATTATAAAGTAGTGACATGGCTCCATTTAGATTGTATTTTTTTTTAACTATTTTTTTGAAGAATACACCATAGCCCCTTTTAGATGTAATGCATGTGAGATAAAATGGTAAATAGGAATATAAAAAAAGTTTAAAAAACGTATTTTGAGTCTATTTCAAAATAATATTCTCAAAAAATTACTATCCAAACAAATCTATTATTGGGACATTCTAAGCCCGATAAGATTAGAAGTACAAAAGAAGTACTAGATCACTATATGATAAAAACAAATTTTCTAATCTTTAAGTTACTACCTAATATTAATCTTATATGCCTTCTCAGTACAGAAATTTTTTACACAAGCATGTCTAAATTTTCCCAACATATGCAATAGAAACACATGTGACTTAGATTATACTTCTTTGTCAAGCATCTAAAGTCTAAATCATGTGTAAACAAATTTTTTTGCTCTGTGTATATAAATTAGTCCTAGTACCTAATGTTAGTTGCTTAGGTAATTAGAAATATTAAATTGAAAAGCTCAAAAAGAAACATTAAAGTGAAAAAATTAACTTTCCAAACAACTCAGTGACTTGGCTTGTGTGGAGGCTAACATCCGCCCAACCTCCCAAACACTTCAGCCTTAATGTCACCTCGAGAAGCCGTGAGTAACTCAAAATCGAACTTATAACTACTGAACTTTTGGGATAACTGCTGAGCACTAAATTTGAAGTGAACTAAATGTGACAAATGTGATAGGTGTCTTCTGACACAAGTCAAAGCTACGTCTAACACCGGCGAGATGTTATATTCTCTGTCATATTCTCCCTCCTCCTCTCAGGTATAAAACCCCTCATTTTGCCTGTAAAAAGTATGCTCACTGTTGCATCTTAAAACCTCCAGAGATCCTTGAATTCTTTTCTTATTTTAATCTTTACTTATTTAAGCATCATATGCACATTGGATGACCAACCCTCACGTGTTTCTAACATCTTCTTTGTTGCATACTACATTAGCGTTTCAATTTAACCCGCCTGCTCAGCTAAGTTCAGTTTTGGTCACATTAGCTTGCAAGAAAATGAGATAATAGAAATGGTATATCCTGCTATAATTGGAGCTAAGCAACGTAATATTATATAAAGCTAAAAAACTAATTTCAAATATTCTTAATTTTACTCTTGCGTAGGTTTTGTGCCTTCATTAGCTTTCCAGAAATCCTTTACAAATAAATTTGAATTGTTCAAAATATGTTCTAGGAGGATGTTTGAGTTCGCATGGATTGACATAATAACTTTCGAGGACACATTAGAATACGAGTTTACACAGGCAAAACTTTGTCGTTAAATCCCATTTAGCACACCACCTTGGAATTCTTTGATCGCAACCCTTTTTTCTTTTTTCTTTTTTTTTTCCCCAAGCGGACCCTATTTCTTCAACATGATCTTCTGAATCTTTTTGCAATATGAAATTTTCTCCAATGTTTATAACGTGGTCCTTTCAATTTTTTATAGCTAATTCAACGGTGCCTTCATATTCTTTTCGTGACGTTCTTCTCCAAATTCTTTAATACTATTCTTCCATCAATTTCTTTATATTTTCTAGTACACAGATCTTTAGACTTGAATGTCAAAGCCTAGGATTCTTCTTTCCGATAGAATTATTCATTGTCGCAATATGAATGAGAAGCCTTTCTTGGGATGAAATAAGATTAAAAGAAAAAAAATTACAGCTATCAAAAAGACACTCCTTTCGTCCCACGGTATTTTTGGTATTCCAGCTTTTTAATAAAAGTGTCGTAATTGTTATAGTTCTCTAATTACTTTACATTTTGCCCTTCAAATTCAAATTTTGAAATGATACTAAAATTTTCATATAGAATGAGAAGAAGTTATAAATATAATAAAAGAGAGTAATGATGCATTGACTTGTTGGATATAACAATTTTTTATGACATAAAAAATGAGAAATATAATTAATTCTATGGGATGGATAGAGTGGTAAGCAATATTGCCAATTTTGAACATCATATAAAATAAGTTTGATATAAGCTAAATTGCACCGCAATTATCAAACTATCTTGATCGAATTATTGAGTAGGATATACCTAATAACACAATTGAGCATATCGTAGTGTATACTGAAGCAGATTTTCTTATCTATTCATTCGAAATAAATGGACCTTGTTCCTATTTTATTTCTTCAAATCCTTCAAAATCAACAACCATAAAGACTCTAGTTGCAAAAAGAACATAAATTATATCAAGTTTAAGAAACGGGAAAACAATAATCTATGGTATGGAAAAGAAATAATGTACGAGGCATTATATAACTTTTCATTGTAAAAGTAATCATAAGAAACAGAAAAACAATACTCTATGATATGGAAAAGAAATGATATACGAGGCATTATATAACTTTTCATTGTGAAAGTAATCAAACTTAAAGAAAAGGCTAATTCTTTAGAAAAGAGATGAGCAATTGGATTTGGAATATGATGAGATTGCACCAGAATTATTGATTGGATAAAACACGCATGAAACCAGAGACATACATGCAGTGCTAATAATTTCTTTCTCTAACCAAAACTACCAAGGGAATGCTTGGTTTAGGAGAATCAAGAAGGAAAAATAGATGCCAGTAGTAATGACACTCTTTGTTGATGTTTAGAAAACAATTATTGTTATCAATCGAAATGAAAAAGAATTAATTGAAGTCTCTATAATTCTTCTCAAAATACTATTTTATCAAATTCATTAATCCTTTAGAGGGGAAACCAATTTCGTTACTAATCTAAACATGTTAGGAGAAATTGTCAAAAGTCATCATAGTAAAGTTAATGATATTCATAGTAATAGTGATTGAGGAATATGAAACCAAACTGCCCTTAAATCTTTTAAAGAAAAAATGAAGAGGTACTCCTAAAAAAAATTATTTACTCGACAAGGGTGATGATGAATGACAAAAGATTATATCTTAACTCATTTTTTCTTCATATTTACTACTTTCTACATCCAGATGAGACATTGGTTTGATCTCTGATGTCAAAATTTTGATATTCTGAAATGATATTTTATATTACTTCACCAAAAGTCAAATAATTTTTCCTTTCTGAGAAAAGTCAAACACTTTGATCTTTTTGGGTCCCAAAAGTTCAACACTTAAGTGTAAAACTAATAAATGGTAAAAAGCAAAGGAAATGGATAAGAAGCGTCGAGGTGACAAGTTGTTTACCCAACTTTAGGATGTGAAAGTTCAAAATAAAAATAAACGATACACAGTGACAATTGATAAATACATAAGGAAACCAAAGTGGAATAAGTCATAACAGGAACCAAAAGAGGAACAATTACTGAATAAATGATGTCTGAATGCGTGGACATGGGAATATAAAATGAAATCAACTACTACATCTATGTACAATTCTAGTATAAATAATCATATTCTTTAGGCCATCTTGAGTAACGTACACAAACAAAAAAATCATGGCTTCTTTAACCAGAGAAAAGTTTCTTTTTTACCTACTTCTCGCATCATTATTTTGTCCCCGCACGCTAAAAGCCTGGTGCTTCAGCATCTGCTGAAGTGGCTGCTGCTCTTTTCCAGTGGAAAACCAGTTTTACGAAATCAGAATAATTCCCTACTAACTTCATGGAATCTCCTGCCTTCCAAAGACAAGAATTCTTCCTACTTTCCAAATTCAAGCTCCAGCCCTTGTACTTGGGCTGGTGTTTCATGCATTAATGGAAGTGTCAACCGGTTGAACCTCACTAATTCAAGTGTTAGTGGCACACTATACAACTTCCCAGTTTCATTTCTCTCAAATCTTGAGTATCTTGATCTCGGCATGAATCAACTTTTTGGAAGAATACCCCCACAAATAGGTAACCTCTCCAAGCTCATTTATCTTGATTTATCATATAATCAATTGTCACAAGAAATTCCACCAGAAATTGGCCTGTTAACAAGCCTTCAAGTTCTCCATCTAAGCGAAAATCACTTAACCGGCTCAATTCCAGACAATTTCGGCAATTTAGTGTCTCTTACCGAACTTTATTTGAATACAAATCATTTCAATGGCACTATTCCAGCTTCATTAGGAAATTTAGAAAACTTGGCTTATTTATCTCTTTATGACAATCTATTTTCAGGTCCCATCCCTTCAGAAATAGGAAATCTCTCTAATCTTGTTACAATTTATCTGAGCTCTAACAATTTGATAGGTCCAATTCCACCTGCTTTTGGTAACTTGTATAAGCTAGAGACTTTGTTCCTTTTCCAAAATTATTTGTCTGGTCCATTCCTTTTCAGCTGGGGAGGCTGAAATCACTTCAAAGTCTGAGTTTGTTTGGGAATAATCTCAGTGGCTCTATCCCAACATCACTAGGTAATCTGACAAATTTGACCATCTTGCATCTCTATGATAACCAACTTTCTGGTACAATTCCTCAGGAGTTAGGCAACCTAAAGTTTCTTGCTGATATGGAATTGGACCAAAATCAACTTAATGGTTCCGTTCCTAAATCATTTGGTGATTTGATTAACTTGGAAATTCTGTTTCTTCGAGATAACCAACTTTCAGGCTCAATTCCAGAGGAGCTCGGAAAGTTGACAAAGTTGGTTGTGCTGGAAATGGACACCAATCAATTCTCTGGCCATCTGCCAGAACATCTATGCCAAAGTGGATTACTTCAAAACCTCACTGTAGCAAACAACAGGCTCACAGGTCCAATCCCTGGAAGCTTGAAAAATTGCTCAAGCTTATTTAGAGCTCGATTTAGTGGCAACCAACTCACTGGAAACCTATCAGAGATGTTTGGCATCTATCCAAACTTGCTTTTCATTGATCTCAGCAACAACAAATTCTATGGTGAATTGTCTCAAAACTGGAATAGGTGTGAAAACTTGACAACACTTTTAATTGCACAGAATAACATCACTGGTCAAATACCGTTAGAGTTTGGAAATATGACTAAACTCCATGTACTTGATCTTTCTTCAAATCACCTAACTGGAGAGATTCCCAGAGAAATGGGGAAGTTAGCTTCTATGCTGAAACTATACTTAAATGACAACCACCTTCATGGTGGTATCCCTCAGAACTGGGGTTATTGACAGAACTCCTTTATCTTGATCTGTCCTCAAACTCCTTGAATGGGCCTGTACCTAGGGAATTTCGGAGATATGCAGCAATTGTTTCACTTGAACTTAAGCAACAACATGTTAAGCCAAAAGATTCCATTCCAGATGGGTATGCTAACACAACTTTCCATATTGGATTTGAGTCATAATTTCTTCACAGGAGGGATTCCATCTGAATTTAGAACTTTGCAGAGTTTGGAAACATTGAACCTCTCCCACAATAAATCTCTCTGGATTCATTCCTGAGACTTCTGGGAGAAATGCCTGGTTCGTTGCATATTGACATATCTTTCAATAATTTAGAGGGTCCTATTCCAAATGGTAGAGCCTTTGCAAATGTTACCATTGAACAGTTAAAGGGAAATAAATATTTGTGTGGAAATATTACAGAGTTACAAGCTTGTCAAAGCCATGAAAGTCGAAGGAGAAAAAATAAAGTGAAGGAGAAAATTCAGAAACTCATTCTCATAATAGTGTTCTCTCTTCTGGGATCAGTCGTACTTCTTGTTGCATTCATTGGAACTGTAAGAATGTATGAGAGAAGAAAAAGAAATAAACGAGTGGAAGGTATGGATTCAAGAAATGGAGATATATTTTCCATATCCACCTATGATGGAAAAGCAATATACAAGGAAATATTAAAAGCCTACCGAAGAATTCAATGAAAAGTTTTGCATTGGGGAAGGAGGTTTTGGAAGGGTTTACAAAGCAACGCTTCCACCACATAACATAGTTGCAATAAAAAGACTTCATCTCCAATCTGAGATGGTAGGATCATATGGGTTTCTTGAATGAGATAAGAGTCTTGACAACAATCAAGCATCGAAACATTGTGAAACTTTATGGCTTCTGCTCAAGTGCTCAACATTCCTTTTTGGTATATGAGTATCTACAACGAGGTAGCTTGGCCAAAATTTTGAGCATGGAAGAAGAAGCTAAGCAGCTGGACTGGGAAAAGAGGGTGAATATCATTAAAGGAGTGGCTCATGCCCTATCTTACATGCATCATGATTGTTCTCCTCCAATAGTTCATCGAGACATATCTAGCAACAATGTCTTGCTTGATTTTGAGTACGAGGCTCGAGTTTCAGACTTTGGAACTGCTAAGCTTCTCAAGAAGGACTCATCTAATTGGAGTGCTCTTGCAGGCACATATGGATATGTTGCACCAGGTAACAAAAGTTTCCCCTCTATTTCAATAACTCGTTACAAAAGCATAGGTTATCCAAACTAGACCTCCCTGGGGAGGGGGGAGGGGTTTATGGACTCTGTACATAACCGTCGAATTTTGTCAAAACATGGCAGCTCATTCACCTACCATCGAAGGCTTGTTGTTCCATACCCTAAAACCTCCATTTGGATTCAACTGCTTCTGTTGACTATTGATTTTTCGGTTTATTTTCACACTTGATAGACTTTTTTTTTTTTTTTGAGCAAAAAATTTTTTTTGATATATAGATAGAAATATGACATTTGAGCATTTACAAGCTGCTGTGTAAAGCACTGCCTAAGGGATATATCCCTAGCTATACATTTATATTTGCAAAAAGACTAACTAATAGTCTGCAAAAATCTTTGGAGATAGCCCCCATTCCAACATGAGTTGCCAATTCTTCCTAGTGATTGGTACTTTCCTCCAAGTTACCATAGCTTCATACATGAACCTTCTAATTGTTGCCACAATTTCCTCTGCAGTTAGACTCTTCCTTTGGTATATCCGAAGGTTTCTGGCTCTCCATGTATGGTAGACAGTAACAGCACACATAATCCTTTGGAATCTGTTTGCAAAATCTTCATTCTTCCATGTATCACATATCCAATCTAGTTCAATACTCCAGGCATGTGTTGTTCTAGTAATGGAGCAGAACTCAAGCAGTTTGTTCCACAATGATAGACTTTACTTTCCTTGCAGAGCTTGCCTACACAATGAAAGTAACTGAAAAGTGTGATGTATATAGTTTTGGAGTCCTGACACTGGAAGTTATCAAGGGGAAGCACCCCGCTGACTTAATTGCTCATCTAATATCTTCAACACCTGAAATCATAGAACTTGAAGACTTCTTGGATCAAAGACTTGTGTACCCTAGTCAAGAAGTTGAAAACATTCTGACATCCTTCCTCAAACTAGCAAGGGCTTGTTTAGATGTTAATCCGCAAACTAGGCCAGCCATGCTCTTTATCACTAAGGTGTTAACATTGGGTGCACCTTTTTCAGCAACATCACGGTAAGTAAATACGGCCATATTGTTTTGTGTTGGTTTGAATCTTGCCTTACTTTCAATCACTATCTCAATTCTTTTTCCCTTTCCGATATGGGCAGGACATGAGGTGGTAGGTCTAGGAGGAATTGCAGGGGCATGATAACATGGAAACCAAGTTCTTCGCACACATATGTGTCATGGGCGTGTTTAGATTTATTACCAAACAATTATATTTGTAAACAGTTTCATTGATCAATTATATGTAAAATCCAACAATATGTCATTTTTTGTTACAAGAATCTAATTCGACATGTGACTTTGATAGATAAAACAAACTTTGAAGAGTGGTAATTAATCTATTCTTCGTTATCTTCATTCTAAAACCAGTAAAGTAATGCATAATAAAAAATTATTCGATTATGTTGCAATAGATATTTTAATCTCCAATGGTTGTCCAAGGGCAAAATAATAATAAGAAATTAAATTTTTAGGACACAGAGGTGATATCAATTAGTTGAAGAGTATGACAAATCGAATCCCAGGTTCATTGCTTGAAGAGAAAGAGAACCATGCAAAGAGTACTCCTTATATGTGGCATTTTTTTTATTCCCTCTTAAACTAATGCATTGTGGTTAGTAACTTATTAAATGAAACCAAGTTTCCTTTCCAGCTGTAGAGAGTCGTGAGCAATTTTTTTTTTTTTTTTTTTTGAGAAAGTCGTGAGACTTTTTGAGTGGTTCTACATACAACACGTCCCGATGGATTGAACTCCCAAATGTGAATACATAGTTTTTCTTCCAAAAGAAAGGTATGCACACACTCCTAATTTTCCTCCAATTTTCAAATCAAATAATATGTTTGACACATATATGGATATTTTGGAAGAAAAGTTGTTTATTTCTATTTTTCCACCTCAATATACATTAGCGCATGTGTGTGCATCACATTTTGGGCAAAAAGATAACTGAGAATTGAATTTGAGACCAAATTATTACGTTTTCAAAATATTGAGGATGAATACACCATTTTAAATTAAAGGACTAAAAAAATATTAGCAAAAAGTGTGAGGGAGCATTTCTACAACTCTTCCCTTCGTTCGAATGAAATTTTTTGGTCAGTGTAAAAGAAGATTGTTATGATCTGTATCATGCTTTATTTTTTTTAATCATCTAACCATACACAAAGTGGGAGCCTAGTTCTGTTGTCATGTTTATTGTTACTCATGTTATCAAGAAAGTATTTTGTGGGTTAATTTAATTACTTGTATTCCTTTTTCTCTCTCCTATGACCTTTTGTTTAATATAGTAATTTTTTTAAAAAAAAAGTGAATAATAAACGTATATATTTAATATGAATATACACATTAAAGTGTGCAAAGAACACTAGTCTATATAGAAGACTAACAAGCAATTGATATTACATTTGGTAGTTGAATAAAGAGTTCCATCGACGACATTTGAATCCCATGTACCCCAAGAAGTTATTGAGTCCATCCAATGTACCACAAGAAATCAGAAAAGGAAAAATGAACAAAGAAAACAACCACCAAACAATGAGCGTTTTGTCCCTTGGAACCATGTGCCCGAGAGTGACACAGTCAGCATATGCATGCTTGTGTGAACTGCATATATTCCGTTCTGTGTCTGAAAATAGAAACAAAAAGGCTTGCAGTGATCTTTTTTATTTCAAATCAATTCATGTCATTACTGGCTCCAATAACAGCCCCTGTTACAAGGACAATTTGGAAATCAAGTCATGAGTATTAATTTCTCGACTTGTGTAAAAAAGACATATGGGTACTTACACGTAAATCGTCTGACTTTTCAAATTGAATCCAAAAGTTGCCAAGTTTTTCATGTATTTGTATTGTGATACCCAATACTTTGGGGGACTAAAGTGCAATTTGGGGAAAATGGTGCTTTGCCAACTAGATAAGAGGTTTCTTTTCTCCTTGTTTTGCATTCTTTTTTCTCTCTCTCTTTACCCATTTTCCCTTTCTATCTTTTCCTTTCTTCTTCTCTTCTTCTCTTCCTCTCTTCCATACTCTCTCTCTTTCACTCTCTATTATAGCTCTAAAAGAAGAGAAAGCTTGGGCCTTCAACCCAACTCTCTACTCAAGGTAATTCCTCTTGTCTTATCTTATTTCTTGAGTTCTTGCTTTATTGTAATGGTTAGAGTGATTAATGTGGGATTAGTAAATAAATAGAGAGATTGGGATATAATGATTATGGGTTATGCTTTTATGTGGAATTATGCTTAAGAATGGAAGTGGGTTTCTTCATAAATATAGGTTTTTCCTTAGTTAAGATGCCATTAAGAACTATAATTGGATGATTTGGTGGGTTTAAGATTTATTAAGTCCATGTTGAGTATGGGTTACATTTATATGAAGTTTTTATGCTTGGAATGGATATGGATTTTACAACTTATATGAGAATTCATTGGATAATTAAAGTTTATTTGTTGGGTTACGTATAATATGTGCGCTTGAGTGTTAATGGTGTTTTCTAAGCTACTTTGTCATGAGATTTGGAGTTGTTTATGCCATTGTAACTATGGGTTATGATAATGGTGATAATTATGTTTAAGGTGAGTGTGGGTTGTGCTAATTGGTGGGTCTATGTGTGATTGAGTTTTATGGATGGATGATGATCTAGGATGTATATTAAATATAATTGTGGTTTTCAACTTATCTTTGCTATGTTTGAACTGGATTAAGTGCTTAGAATGTGATTGGGGAAGTTTGGAAGGTTGGATGTTGTAATGTGTGTTGCAAGCTTGTGAGAATCAGCTTTCTGGTACGAGCCGCTGCACCAGTCGCGTCGCGGCTGGCACCACAGATGGCACCAGTTTGTCCTTTTTCGATTCTTTTGGTTCCATTTTGTGTCTAGAGTCTAGGATTAAGTTTTGCTAAGATTTATTAGTGGTGCAAACTTATGATTGAGAGTTTAATTATGTGATTTAGGTGAAGACAGTGATCTTTTCTATTCGGAATAATTGAGTTAGCTTGGACCGAGATAAGTGGTACATGCATCCTTTATACTTTTAAAATGTATTTGTTACAAAGATGTTTTATAACTATTTTGCATATATTAAAGTGGCATGAGTATGATTATGTTAATGATTTGTCATGGATATGTAAATGTGGTCAAATATAAATGAATGAATGTTTTGTGATTGAGCTCTTGTGTAAGGTAATTATTGACGGGACTAGTTCTTTAAATTGATGGAGGTGATATGAGCTTTGAACCGCACTAACCGGGTAATAGTTAGTACATTGTTTTGAACCGGACCAACAGGGTGAAAGTTGGATTTGAACCGTGTTAACCAGGTTATAGTTAACAACTGGATATCCAAGGTCAATGTGCTTTATTACTTGGGCTCTTTCTTTAGTATCTATATGAAATGTTATGTGGACCACATTTATTTATATGTATTATGATTGAAATGATGATTATTTGAATTATACCATGTATATGTATATGTAACATGCTTAGGCCAATAGAGTGATACTTGTATTGCCTCTTTTGTTTTTTTATACGCAGAGAATGATGGTTTTGGAACCAAGGATATGGATTAGCTCTTAGAGGTAGGATTGAAAACGATGGCTTGGTTAGTAGCATATTTGTACTATGAGTTAGGATCTGTTAGAATATGTTTTGAAACTCTAGTTTTTGTAATTGGAGTTCCAATTAACATATTGGATATTTATGAAAAATTTAGGTTGATGTTTGTCTATATATGTGATATTTGGGATAATTTGTTTAGATGTTTTGACCATTTGAGCCTTGTGCCTTAACATAGTCTAGGCACGGCAGTGCCACGTCCCGGGACACGGGGCATGACATGTAGATTTCCTTATATTGATAAACGGATACCTACAAGTCTTCGGTCTTTAAATTCTTCATTGGACCCTAACATGCACTGACTTCCAATTCCTAGTCCTGGAAGTAGACGTGGGGCTTTTCTCTAAAGCTTTCCCAACTCCTTGTTGTGCAAGCAAAGCGGGGCTTTCTTCTCAATTACACCTTGATGTGTGAGTTGGTATCAATAAGAAAATAAAGAGTATTTAATATCTAAATTGGATCAACGAGTTAAAACTTAATCGACTTTAAAAATTAAAATTACCTCAATAACATATTTATAGATGTTTAGTAGAACTTTGTAACCTCTTAATGAATTGAGCCTATCATTAGGCTTTTGTCTAATGTATCAGATCCCACACGATCTATGTTACGTGTTGCTTTATCATTAAGTGATATTTCTTGCATCATCATTTGTCCCTCACTCTTGGGTGTAGGCTATCAGGCTCAAGAGGACTTGTAACTCCTGCAAGGCTGAGTCCTGTTTTCTATCCTGACCATATGCTTCCTTTGTATATAATTTTTTTTTTCTTTGTATATTGATTCTTCTTTAGTCCTACTGCAGTGGGTGCAGAGAGTATTTCTCGTGCTCAAAGAGAACGGGGGGTCTGCCAAGAAGAATGGCTTCATCGCTATGGGTAGCAATCTGGCTGCCATGATAGATCAAGCTGAAAAAAAAAAAGCAATGTTTTAAAAATCGAACCGGCTAGTGAACTAGAGGAGGGTTCGGTTTACGGTCTGACCAGTCCGGGTTCAATACTTTTTTAAGAAATAAAAATTTTTAGTTATTGAACTTATCTACTGATTTGTTTTAATCATTTCTTCTCCATTACAAAAAAAAAAAAAAAAGTTGAAAAAGGCAAAACAAAACATATTGTATGGGCAAATATGACAAACCTATCTATTGTCATTAACTTATGATAGATTAAAGACTAAAAAAATAACTAGCTGCAATATAAGAACCAAATACTAGATATACCCCACCTTATTGAACCAGTTAACTCGTTACTTAGTTGAATATATTCAAATATACAAGTTAATGTGTAACACCCTAGAAATTCATGCAAAACCATTTATTTTGTATTATGTCCATTAGGAAAAAAAAAAAAAAGAAGGGCCGAAATTAGTGGAAGAAAATAATAAGGAATGATTTTCTATTTTTACTAGCATGTTGTACCATTACCCTTAAGATTTGTACCTAGAATGTCTTGCAAGATTAAGTATAGGATAAATGACAAAATCTCTTCTAATTACC
The DNA here is from genome assembly GCA_024721245.1 of Mitragyna speciosa. Lineage (NCBI taxonomy): Eukaryota > Viridiplantae > Streptophyta > Magnoliopsida > Gentianales > Rubiaceae > Mitragyna > Mitragyna speciosa. The sequence goes on from JAMWEH010001648.1 coordinate 54,017, forward strand.
CTTTGCCAAGTGTAGATTACCATGGTAAGAAAGTCAAGATTTACTTTGCCTTTGTCTTGCTTTGATTGGTCCAAGTATTACCCAAATTTTCTCTAATTCTTTTCTTCTTTACTTAGTTAATTTTTCTCTCTTTCTTTCTTCTTTGGCCGGTTCTTCTCTTCCCTCTTTTCTCTCCATTTTCTTTCATTTTCTTGGAGCTTTTACTTCCATTTAATCACTTTTCATCCATAGAAATTGAGTTGATTTTCCTCCTAAGCAACAATCTTGTCTTACTAAAGGTATTTCCCAAGAACTTTTCATCTTGTTTCAAGTATAAAGATCATAGTTTTCTAGCTTTTAAGTCATGTCTTTATGGTTAAGTGTGATTTATTTTGGCCATGAAATATGAAGTTTTATTCCATGAATGTGAGGCTTATGGACTTGTATGACTTGTAGATAGTGATTTAAACTTGAAATGGACATGATGTGAGTGTGATTTGGTTGAAGAACCTTGGAGAGGTTCAAGTGTTTTTGTGATAAATTTGGATGAAATTGAAGTGAGTTTGATGTGAAATTGGTAGAACTACTTGAGATTGGGTTGTTGGATGTTTTCTTGCAGGTTAAAAATTTTGGGTTAAGTCCGATTATAGGGGAAGTGCTGCCGAAATTTCGGTAAAACCTAAGAAATAAAAGTGATTAGGCTATGATTTAAAACTTTATAAGCTGTAATTTAGTGATTTGAACGTGCAGAAATTTTCGTAGATTAGCCATTAGTGAATTGAACCTTTCCGAGCCAAAACCCTAGAAAGTTAGAAAACCCTAATTTGAAAACCCTAAACCCTAGGGTAAAACCCTAAACTCCAAAACCCTAGAAATTAAACCCTAGAAAGACGTGGGGTATTTCTTGAATTTCCTTATGAAATTTCTTAGATTTTAGTCAGGTTTTTATACGATTATTTTCTCGTGAATTTTCAGGATCTGGAAGTGAGACCCAACCATATCGCGAGATATTTTCTTAGGCTTCAGGTGAGTGTTCTTATGTGTGCATGTTGCATGAAATGCCATGTTATACTTGACATTATTATTTAATGCAATGTGTTACTTGAGGAAAGATGTGTACTTTATCGCATCTATTCCGCAATGTGTTACATGCTTTCACTATTAAATGTGTTAGTTGTGATTGAGACTACCGTGACTAACTTCACCGTTACTTCACGGTCAGTCAACCTCGGTCGTGCTTGGGAGGTCATAAGGTGCTGGGTGTTTTAGGGCGTGTTGTTCTTTCCCTAAATGAGTTGAATTCCTCTAAGAGGCCAACTCCGGATTGAACTTTCTTGCTTGTTGGCCCTTCCAAGGTTGAGATTACTCCCTGGATGTGGTAGCTTGTTTGGAGGTTACAAGGTGAATGGTGGTTAGGGTACTTGCTTGTTTATACTGGTATGTTCCTTGGCGAGGACCTGAGCTATTATCTCGGTCCGAACGTCTTGGTTACATGTTCAGTGCTTGCTACTTCTACGGTTGAGCTTGCTCCCGTAGTTGAGCCCCGTATCTGCCATTGACTACCTTGTTAATTAACTTGTTCATATATTGTTTATTTAACTTGTCAAATATTTTATTGAATAAAATCTATATTTTACTGGTATGGTTGCATGACTTGAGCACTCACTGGGCTATTATAGCTCATCCCATTTATTTGTTTTCTTTAACCAGGTTTCCAAAATACTAAAGCTGGAAAAGCTGATTTTGGACCTAGTAACATGTTTTGTTTAATGTATTTTGATAGCCTAAATGTGTAGGCTTTTATTGTAAATATTATTTACATTTTGGGATGTAAAAACTCTTGTGATATTTATACTTTCAAGTAAATTTTATGAATGTATTTCTTTATGAATGCATTTTATTTTGGGTTAAGTACTGCTTGGATGTTTGAGCGAGTGCGTGATTCGAGTCCTGGCGAGAGCTAGGCAGGCAGTCCGCTAAGCCCTTTGGTGCGCCTCTGGGTAAGGTGGGGCTGTCACATAATGAATATATTATATTTGATAAAGATTTTATAAAATATTTTATGTCTCTAACAATCAAATTAGCAAAGAAAATGACATTACAAGTATAAAACATATAATACCTATAAAAAGCAAATGTATTGGATAAAACAAATACTTTAAAGTTCACCACTGAAGTACATTATTATATTTTTAAATATTTATATTATAATCTTGAACATTCTAAATTATTAAATCATATTTGTTACTTAGTTTCACGTTTTCTACTCCTTTAATACCTTCAAGACTTATTTTTTGACGTAAAATTAAAATAATATAATTAATTGACTTTGTATATAGGCCGGCTCAAGTAAGTGCATTTTTTTAAAATTAAAAATTATCTTTTTAAGGTTGGTTCGCATTTTCAAATCAATTTCTAAATTTTAGTTTAAGTATCTTATTATCAGTTTAAATCTATTTAGTTTTTTCAATTTTTAGCCTTTTTTACAATTTTTTGCATGACCTAATTAGAGGTAATGCCTAACAATTTTTTATTAATAAATAATTTGATTTTCTTCAAAGATCCTAAACTTTATTTAGAATTAGTTTTTAAACTTTAACTTTAGACGTATTTCTTCCAAAGAAATTTTATTTTTGACGTATTGGACCATCGAGCATGTCAATTTGGATTGTATACAATAGTCTAAAAATAAAACTAACAAATAAATCTATTTGTTCATTAGTTCTTAATTTAATCTATTTGTATATTTTATATATTTTTTTCCTTTAGTATATCATATATCTATCAAGAAAAGGTGGATATGTGGTACTATGATAATTGGAATCAATATATCGCATAGAAAAAAAGATTTAATAATTTGAATTGATTTTTGAATTTTTAATAAAGAAAATAACTTTGTACCTACTTACTTTCAAGATGCCATATTTGCTTATTATTGAATAATGATTTATTTACTTTACTTCTTAATTCATACACTTAACCATAATTCAAAAATCTAAACAGATGATTTACAAAAATACCAATTTAAAATTTTAATTATGGAAATATTTTAGGTGTAAATGAATAATTAAATAATTTAATTAAAGGACTAATCTTAGTAGGAGAGATTTTTGTAAAAGTAAATCCAAGATTTCTTTAATATAATGAATTTGGATGCAAACTAAAATGGTAAGAATTAATTAATTCCATTAAACATGATTGATTAAGGAAATAAAGAAAATAAAAAAAAGTAAGAATCAATTAAATTTATTAAACATGATTAATGAAATAAAGAACCTAAAAAAGTAAGAATGAGTTAATTCTTTAAACATGATTGATACAGGAAATAAAGAAACTAAAATGTAAGAATCATTAATTTTCTTAAACATGATTGGTGAAAAGGGGAAGAATAGTAGTTGCACAAAAAAGGGGAAGAACTAAACATAGTATATTTATATAAATATTAAGTTGGAAATCACAACAACAGTAGTGGTTCTATGGTTTTTAAGTCGCAAGTGCAAATGGGAGGTCTCGGGTTTGCGACCTCCCATTTGCACTTAATCACAACAATCAAAAAACCTTTTGTAAAGCACCAAATTGAAGAACTCCCAATTCACGGCTTGTACGGTTTGATCGGTTCTTGACAGTTCAATTGATTTAGGCAGTTTGTTGATACTTCTGACTTTTACAGAGAACCAGAGTGGAGTCATGATCGGTTGTTCGTGGTTCAACTCGTCGAACCGACCGGTCCGTTCCAGTTCTCAAGAAAAGGAAGAAGCAGCTGGCAAGAAGGAAGCACATCAACAAAGATATCTTAAATATTGAAAAAATTTAGCATGGAAAAACAAATTGTGAAACTCAACTGTTGTCCTTTTCACTAAATTGTTTTAGTTGTTGTTACCCATTATAAAATCAAGAAATATATAATCCTCATTCTAAAAAGTAAAATTTGGTCATTTTAGAAGTAGTCAAAAAAATCTATTTTAAACAACAAAAGTTTTATTTTATGAAAAAATCAACTACTACATTGTTGTTTTGTGTTGTTTGAATTTTGTCTCCCTTTCAATCACTATCTCAAATCTTTTTCCCTTTCCATTCGGGCAGGACGCGAAATGGTGGCTCTCGCAGAAAATGCAGAGGCTGGATAACAGTGGAAACCAGGTTCTCCGCAGACAAATATGTCGTGGGCGATGTTTAGCAATAAATCTGCTATCCTCATCTTTATTTGTGGAAAAAGATTTCAAATACTGAATCAGGCGAATTTTCCCTTTGTAGCATTGTTGATTTAAAAGCAAGTTTTAATTTTCCAGTTAAGATAATTGAATGGAATAACATTTGAACTCCGTGGCAGAGTTGACAATCGAGAAGTTGTTTTTCTTTTAAGTTTTTTCAGTTGCAAATAATAGATGAATAATTAGATCAATTGTGTTTGGTTTAGAATTGCATGGGAAAAGGCACATTTGGATTAAGCCAAAAAGAAGACTAAGCAAAAAAACTAATATAAAGAATAGTCACGTGATTCCTTAAGTGAATATAACAAGATGGCATAATATCATAGGTTTCTATTGCCTGCACTATAGAATCCTCCTTAGTCATGTAACCAGTTAATTGGTTATTAAAGGTGGGATACATTTAGCAAATCAATCAAACCGGTACAACCGGTTCCAATTTTGATATAGATGTATGCACATCCTAATCGGTCCACGGCTACCCTAATCTCAGTCACCTTTTCATTTTGAGTATTTCATTTAGCCGTAAAAAATGCGGCATTCATAGGCATAAAATGGTGGGTGAAATTGATCAACTTTGGACGCCTTTGGATCAAAACTATAGTGTGTTTACACTCTCATCGGTCACTTGAGCATTTTGATTACTCTGAGGTGAGGCCATCTTCGGCTTCGAGACCTAAATGAATTATGGGCAAATTACTATTCCCCCTTGTGATTTGGCCAACGACCACATAATTCCCCTATATTTTTAATATGACCACATCATCCTGTAGACACCAAATTTTGACACACCATTCATTTTTTTCAATCATTGGAGGCATGTTTATATTTTTTGGTCCAAATTCTAATTTTTTTCAATAATCTCGAAGGGCAAAACAATAATTTTCAGTTGTAAATATTTTTTTCATTAGTTTTGGGGCTTTAAATTCATGTTTTGTACTTTCATATGCATTTTTTAAATTTCTGTAATTTTTTCGAATTTAACTGGTATTTTTCTGTATTTCGCCAGCACATGGGCAAAATGGTAATTCCACTTCGCGAATACCATTTTCACCCATTTTTTTAATTCCAAATCTATTTTTCAAAATTTTAAGCATCGTTTTTAAATTTTCTTGATTTTTCGAGAGACGATTGTTATTTTTCTGTAAATACTACATTCAGGGGCGAAATCGTCATTTTACAGTTTAAATTCATTTTTCACTATTTTTTAGGTCCCAAATTCATTTTTAGGTTTTTAAGCATATTTTTGAGATTTTCTAACTTTCTTTTGGGGTGAATTTTTATTTGCAAATTTATTATTTACATTTTTCTTAATTCTTTCTATTTTTGTGAGAGAACATAGATTTTTAATTTTTTGTAAGGGTACGGTTGTAATTTTTGTAGTCAAGGGCATTTTGGTCTTTTAATCATTTCTGGGAGGTTAAGATTTGTGCACTATAAATATCCCCACTTGGGGATTAAAAAAGAGGAGAAAATAGAAATAAAAAACCTAGATAGAGTTTTTAGTTTTTAGTTTTTTTTATTCTCTCTCTTTCACCAAGAACACCCACTAGGTCTTAATGTATCTTCAAGTTTTCACCTAGAACACCTAGAACACACACTAGTGTATCTTCAAGTTTTCACCTAGAATACCAAGAACACACACTCACTCTCTCTCACATACACTCACACTCTCCCTCACACATTCACACACACTCACACTCTTTCTCACACACTACACATACTCACTCTCTCTCACACACTACACACACTCTCACTCTTTCATACACACTCACACTCTCTCACACACTACACCCTCTCTCACACACACATTTACACACACAGCCAAGCATATAAACACACACAGAATTTCAAACACAATCACACAAACACACAATACATTCACACACAGATTCAACACACGCAGATACATATAGCTTCACACACAGATTCAGCACACACAGATACACATAGCTTCACACACACATACCTCCAGTCACAAACACACAAGCAACACACAAATTCACTACTTCACATACGCACACACAGAAATTCACAGTCACACAAGCACACAATCACACACATATAACATATACAACCCACCAAAACTCACACAAAACACATTCACAGTCTCGAAAACACAAACGGCCTCAATCCAAAACCAACTCCACAACCCAAACAGCCCTGCAAACAACTCCCCTGCCTACCATCTTCTTTTGCCCAAAACTGCCAATTTCTCTATCAAAATTAAGACATAAATAGCCACAATTTTCCCAAGCAACGATTAGAAATTTAGTCTGTTACCACCAATCTCCAACCGCAAATCACAGCCACATCCACTGTCTTCCTCTACCAGCGAAATGAGCTCCCAAACCACTACCACCAAGGCTACTTGCGTCCACCATTTGCACATAGGACCACTGCCCATACCCCCTACTACCATCAAACACCACAACCCATACCAAGCAACCGCCACTCAAATTTCAGAACCATTATCAAAACACCTACGCCAACACGCACAACTTCTATCAATAATCGACAACCAAAATCACCAAAGTCAGTCACAAAACCAGCCCAAATTACCTCCATTTCTGTCGTGCCTCTACCAACATGCCAACACGCAATCAGTGCCACTATTGACATCATCGTCCACCTCCAGTAACACAATCGGGTTCAACCTCACCATCGTTCCATTAACTCCACATCGCTGCTACTGCAAGCAGTGAACTCTCCATCCCTGGCCTCCTCCACATGCCACCAGTACCATCTTAACCATCACCACAGCAGTTCAAGCCATCAATTCCGTCAGCATGTTTTTCCGCCATCGCCTCACTTCACAACTCAGAAGTCAGGTAAGATTTGCAGTTTTCCTTCCAATTTCTATGATGCATTTTCTATGGGTTAAATTAGATGTTAAATTGATTAATGTGGAGTGGGTTTAGGTAGGGAGAGGTTGGCATTTAATCTGGTTCGAAGACCAAATTGAGGGAAGTTAAGAGAGTGGAACGAGACGAGAGAGTTTGGGGCCTTCGATTAAGAGGATTCGAGGAGGGCATTTGGTTCGGACAAAGAGACCAGAAAGGGGAGAGCAGGATAAAAGGAAAGTAGAGAAGAGTAGGAGAACAGAAACACAGAGAGAGAGAGAGAGAGAGAGAGAGAGAGAGAGAGAGAAGAGAGATAGAGTCTAAAGGAAGAAGACGACCTGGGGGGAGAGGTTTTCTTAATTTTATACATTTATTTCTTTTTATTTTTTTTATTTTTGTTCACATAAGAAAAAAGAGAGAAAAAGGATTTGGGAATTGGCTTTAGTTCTTAATTTAGTGCATTTTTTTATTTTTCTTTCTTTCGTTGTTTAATTTTTTGTGTTAATTGATTTCCATTTTAGCTTAGTTTAGTTGGATTAAGCAATTAAAATAATCTGTTAGGTTAGTTTAGCTAATTAATGTAGTTTTATTTTAGTTTAGCATTTTCTATTTTTGGTTATTCTATTTATAGTAAATAGTTACATGTCAGTCCCTAGGACTTGAATAATATTGGTATGCTCTCAAAGATTTCCTAGTCTTGTACAATTAGGTCCTCAATTTTACACATTGACTCTTAGATTTTTATATTCTTTCAATTCAGTCCCCTATTTGCAATTTGCTCCACTTTTGTTCAAATTTATTATTTTGTCCCCCTACTTACTTTAATTTTGCATTTCTACCTTTCTAGACTTTGTGAATTTTTGATTTTTACACCTTAAGCTTTATGGAGCTTCATTTTTAATCCATTTAGTTGCTAGAATTTACATCGTACTCTAATTACATATTTTTAGGCTTTATTTATTTATATAGTGATACCTTGACTTGTGTGTTCATTTTCTTAAGTATTGGTACCGGGTCTTCAAAGAGGTATCCCTATTCCTCATTAATCTCTCTTTTGTGTGCTCCAATGTGCCTTACGTGATTTTTATGCATTTTATTCACATATTTCCTATTTGGCATGCTCTTTGCGTATTTATTTCTTTCACGCAATTTCATTAAATCTTATTATTTCTTTATTATTATTTTGATAAAAGTGTAATATTTTTGTATTTAGCTAGTCAATGTAATGGTTAGATTATTTTTCTCATATTTTAGTAAAAATTGTGTAATTAGATAGAAAGTGTAATAGATAGGGTATTTTTAATTTCTCCCTTAAATTGTAAATCAAGCCCCCGGTGTAACAGTAAGGGTTTATTGGCTTTTATGTGCTTATTTATTTTACCGCTTTCATTAGGATTTTGCATCTAGATATTATGTCTATGTGTTATGTACTCCTACTTGACTTTATATGTCTTTATATGTTTAATTTGCTTTTAATTCACGCTTTACTATTTAAATTCATGTTTATATTATTCCGTCACCACACTAGTCTAACGCTAGTTGTGACTTATCGTTTCCCCGCTAGTCCAAAGCTAGTGGGAATCCCTAAAAAGGGTTAGTCCAATGCTAGACCCTTAGGTCATTTAGTAATTAGATTCATCACTTGCGCGCTTTTTCATCCTATTTCACACACTTCTATCTTTTCTAGGATTTTCCATTTTGTGTGACCTCTGTTTATATTTTACTAATCTATTATCTATTTTTGACAAAAATTTAGTGCATGACATCGAGGATTGCATTTCATTTAGAAATTAGGCCATTTTGTGTGTTTCGACTAGAAATAGTCGCCTACTCACGTGAGAAGCGGTGGCGTACATGCCGTTCCCCCTCCGTGAGTAGGAATATTCAGTCACGAGATATTAATCCCTCGTACCCGTTATGTTGCATTCCCACTTTCTTCTTCACTTACTATATATTATTACTTTCTTTTCTTTTTGCATCACATTTTGCATAAAAACTCATGACTCCCTCAAGGTCTTGACTCGAGTTTCGCAATTAATGCGATTATTCCGACCAAGCCTCGACGGAACATTTCGACCCTCCTAGTATTCACATTTAGATTTAGGATTTGCATTCATGTAGATACATCCGAACACGATAGAATATAGGATTAATTTAGAAAATTTTGATTAAATCTCGCAACTAGTCTCGACTAGGTTGAAAGGGTGCCTTAAGTGCAAGCCTTTGCCTTCCCTTTCTTCAAATGTGACTCCTGGACCTTTTTCTCTCGTTTTCATAGATCGGAGTCAAAAAAGGGTTTTAAATGATTTTATAAATTTTTATTTTTAGTTTTGTTAAACAATTTCCTGGTGACTTGATACACCCTAACTCAGTACCAAGTGACGACTCCATTTTCTTTTAAAATAAAATCCTTTTTCGAAAAATCAGTTGGCCAAAACTGTCGCATTTTAGTCCCGGCCTTAATTTCTTTTAAAATACCATTTTTTCTAAAAATACATTTTTTAACTAAAAAATCAATTTTTATCACCCACGCACCATTTTTCCAAAATCTATCTTTTCAAAAGGGATCTTAGATCGGACTGTCCTTTTCGGGACGCGACAGTCAACGACCCCACCAGTACCCTTTACCTTTACTTACGATTTTTAGGACGCGACACACCCCCCTATGTTTTTATGATAAGTGGAAAACTAACAGAAGCAATGCGCCATGACGTCTTGATATGAATTGTCCATTTTGTTCCTGTCCATGTAATGAAGAAAACAAGCAAATCAATTCAAGCTTTCTTCGTACACTTCAGGAGAGAGAGAGAGAGAGAGAGAGAGAGGTTGAAGATTTAGAGAGAGACTGAGGATACACAAAAAATAAGCAAAAAATAGCAAATTGTGTACGAATCGCAGCCGAAAAGTGGGAGAAATTTGTACTGCAACATTGATTTCACAGGTAAAGCACATTTTTTTTTCTAATTTAGTCATTTTAGGGTTTTTTATTTTAGATCTGAATGTTAAAGTTTAAAATTTTAGAAATTGAATAGTTGAAATGACGTGGGTATTGTGGTTTGTTTAGGTAATGTGTTAGTTATACACCTTATTATGCATTATTTCAAGGTATTGTGGTTTTATAATTTAGGTATTCTACCCTAATGTGTGTTAATGGTTTGGTTGTTTGTTGTTGCAAATTAGTGTAATTAACAAAACTACTGGGAAAAAAGGTGTGTAAAATGGCGATGCTGTTGGAATAAAGTAACATGGGTTGTCTGTTTTCTTGATATCAATGCAGTCCCTGTAACATGGTGGGTTAGTGTTCAGTGGTCGATTGGAAACAAATGATAGTGAACCATGATCAAGTGGTCCCTGACACACGAATGCGTTTGTGGGAACTCAAAAGAATAGGGAACTCATGTAGTTTTTTTTTTTTAACTGTCCATTCTGCTTTGGCCATGCACAGGTTTTTGAAAAGATGCCGAATATGCTAAGTGACAATCCAAACACAGTGGATATCAACATGCATATTGGTAGGAAGTTTGTATGGGAACCTAAAATTATTTACACTGGATATAGAATAGGAAAGTTTAAGGGGTGTAATCTAAAAAAAAAAGTTATCAAGAGAGTATTTATGTTGCTTATATGCTAGAGTAGATAATGAATTTATTGAGAGCAGCAAAATTGATATTTGGTATCAAGTTCCATTTTGTGGTTTGGATGTTGGAGTTGTTAAAATAAGCAAGGATGAAGATATTCAGTTGATGCTACAAGTATATAAAGGGTTAAAATACATTGACTTGTATGTTGAAAAATGTGAAAATAACCTACTCGAAGCTGAGTGTGTAGCTAAAGGCCAAACTACAAGAGAAAGTGATAACCAATTAGAGTCAGTTTTTGAAAATACAAAAGAAGTAGGACCCCAGTTGCAGCCAACAAAAAATAGTGGACCATCTGATGGGAACATAGAGGGGCAAAACAAAGACAAGTTACCAAAAAAGAGGTCAAAAGTTACAGTGAGAAAGTCTGTTAGAAACCTAAATAAAGTTAAAATCGCAGCAGACATAGTTGATCATCAAACAGTAGATGCAACACAAGATGAACCAAAACAAGGCAATAAACTAGTGAAAAAAACTGATAAGGGAAAGCAGGTTGAAGTTGCTGCTATTGATAGATCAAATGATGAAGAAGATAGTAGATTTGCTCAGCCAGTGAAGAAGACTAATAAAGGAAAAAAATTAGAAAAAGAAGGATTTGAATTACCTGAAGAAGAAGAAGAAGAAGAAGAAGAAGAAGAAGAATCTGATGCTTCAAAAAACATGATGCCAGATTATATGCTGAAGATGATGAAGAATCTGATGCTTCATAAGAACCAGATTGGCTAAAATAACGATTTGAATTACCAGAAGAAGAAGATATTTTTGTTCATTCTCATAATTCTCAACAGGAATAGGCAGTTGATGGAAGAAATGGTGGTGAAGAGCAACAACATGAGGTAGAGAAGGAGGCAAAACCAGCTACTGGTGATAACTAGCATACTGAAGAAGAAGGACTACCAAATGAAGACTGGAATGAACCTGAATTAGCCAAAGTTGACCTACTAGACAGCAGCTTAGGAGGTGATTTAGATGCAGCAGTTCCATATGGCAAATGTCGCGCCCTAAAAAAGTCGTGAGTAAAAAGGTAAAGGGTGCTAGTGGGGTCGTTGACTGTTGTGTCCCGGAAAGGACGGTCTGGTCTAATGACCCTTTCGAAAATAAAGGTTTTTGGAAAATCGCGTGTGTGTGAGAAAAATCAAATTTTTGTAGAAAAAGTGTATTTTAAAAAATGATATTTTAAAAGAAAACAAAGCCGGAACTAAAAGTACGACAAGTTTGGCCAAATAATTTTTTGAAAAAGGGTTTTATTTTAAAAAACAGAGTCGCCACTTGGTATTGAGTTTGGGTGTACCAAGTCACCCGAAAAACCGTTTAACAAAATAAAAATAAAAATTTTAGAAAAATATTTTAAAACCCTTTTTCGACTCCGGTCTACAAAAAACGAGAGAAAAAGGTCCGGGAGTCACATTTGAAGAAAGGGAAGGTTGCGCCTAAGGCACCCTTTCAACCCAGCCGAGGCTAGTTACGAGGTTTAATCAAATTTTCCTAAATTAACCCTAAGTTCTATCGCGTTCGGATGTATCTAAATGAATGCAAATCCTAAGTCTAAATGTGAATATCGAGAGGGTCAGAATGTTCCGTCGAGACTTGGTCGAGATTATCGCATTAATTGCGAAACCAGAGTCGAAACCTCGAGAGAGTCACGAGTTTATGCAAAATGTGATGCAAAAAGAAAGAAAATAATAATATATAGTAAGTGAAGAAAGAAGGTGGGTATGTAACATGACGGGTACGGGGGACTAATAACTCGTGATTGAATGTTTCTACTCACGGAGGGGGGAACGGCATGTACGCCACCGCTTCCCACGTGAGTAGACGACTATTTCCAGTCGAATCACACAAATGTCCTAATTTCTAAGTGAGATGTAACCTAAATGTCATGCATTTTAAAAATGTGTCAAAATAATAATAATAATAATAATAATAATAATAATAATAATAATAATAATAATAATAAAATCATGCCAAATGGAAACTAAAAGTGTGTGAAATGAGATGTGAAATGCACATGAATGTACCTAACACTAAAATGTACTAAGGGTCTAGCGTTGGACTAGCCCGTTCTAAAAAAGTCCCACCAGCATTGGACTAGCGGGAAAGAATAGAGGCCACAACTAGGGTTGGACTAGTGTGGTGACAGAATTCATAAATCACGAATTAAATATTAAAGCATAAATTAAAAATCAAATTAAACATATAAAAACATATAAGATCACATAGGAGCACATAACACATAAGCATGATATTCTAGATGCAAAAATCTTAAGGAAAGCGGTAAAAGAAGTAAACACATAAGCACGCAAAAACAAATAAACCCTAACTATTACACCGGGGGCTTAGATTACAATTTAAGTGGGAAATTTAAAATGCCCTATCTATTACATTTTCTATCTAATTACACAACCTTGCTAAAATACGAGAAAAATAACCTAACTATTACATTGACTAGCTAAATACAAAATATTACATTTTTCGCCAAAAATAATAAATAAATACTAAAATTTTAAAATTAAATAGCATAAAAGAAATAAATAAACTAGGAGCATGCAAGATAGTAAATATATGAATAAAGATGCATAAAAATCACGTAAGGCACATTGGAGCACTATAAAGAAGAATTAATGAGAAATAGGGATACCTCTTGGAGACCCGGTACCAATGCTTAAAAAATGAATACACACGTTAAGGTACCACTATTTTAATAAATCACAAAAGTACCAAAATTTAATCAAATTGAGGGTAAAATACCAATTCTATTAAAAAGGGCTTGAAAGCAAAAAATGTAAACCTAAGGGTTAAAAATTAAAAATTTCACATGAACCTATGGGGTACACTTGATAATTAAAGCAAAATTGGGATGACAAAAATAGTAAAATCGGACAAACACGGGAACAAATTTGCAAATTATAGGACTTAATCGAAAGCAAATGAAATCTAAGGATCAATCTAAACGAACTAAAAAAATAAAAATAAAAAGCTAATCTGAAGTATATTCTGATTACTAAAACATTAATTGAATTAAATCACTCAATTACTAAATTAAAATAGATTAAAACCAAAATATAAACAAGTAGATCGCAATTAATTATGTGAAGAATAAAACTAAATCAGCCAACTAAATTAACTTAATTAATTAAACTATTAAATCAAAACCCAACTCTTTGAAGAAAAATAGAATATATATACGTGACTAAACTAAAATTAAAACAACAAACCAGAGATTAAAAGTAAATAAATAAATCAGAACCCTGGATAATTAAATCTTCCCCCCAGGTTCGTCTTTTTTCTTCTATCTGCTTTTCTCCCCCACAGTTTCTGTGATTCCCTCTTTCCCATCTCTTTTGTTTTTTCTTTCCAGATTTCTGTCTTTCTTTTTTTCTTTTCTTCTCGCATTTTCTCACTGTCTCTCTCTTTCTAATTTTTCTTTCAAACTTCGTCTCCTCCGATCCCTTGCTATTCTCTGCCTTCTCTTTCAACAACCCCTCTCTGTTTCGTCTCTCTCTTTTCTTCTCCTGTTTCTCTCTTTTTCTCTCCTCCGCTGCCCTCTGTTCCCGTTTCTTTTGTTTCTTTTTTTTTCTCTTTTTTTTTGTTTATCTTCTCCCTCGTCTGAATCTTCCTCTCTCAGTCTGCTCTCTCCCTCGATCTCCATATATTTCAGCTCGCTGCTCCCTCTCAATAATCGTACAGGAGTTTTCAGGGAGACGGAAGATAAAGTCAAGCAGCAGTGGGAGGAGGAGCTACAATGGGTGATAGGTAGTTTAATTAGGTCTGATTTTATGGGAAATTAACGATGATTGGGTTTATCTTGGGGCATGAGGTGTGATTGTTCTGTGATGGGGCGGAAGTGGCAAGGTATGAATGGTTAATTGGGTGGTCTGATGATGGTTTTGCAGGCTCTGTGTGTGTGTGTGCTCGCACGCGCAGTCTGTACGCCATTTTGTGTGCCTAATTTGTGTTTGAGATTGTCTGAGAATTAGTATGAAACGGATGTTTGTTGTGTGTGCCAGCGCGTGTTATGTGTGTGAATGAATCTGTGTTCTGTTGTGTGAGTTTGTGTGGCTTGGCTAATGGTTGCGATTGGCAGCTGCAAGTGCTAGTATGGATGTGATTTGGTAGTGTTTTCCCTTGCAGGTGGGAGCAGGCAGTGGACAGGGGTGAGGTAAGGTGGCTTGGTCATGTGTCTGAGGTTGTTACAGTGGAAATTGCTGGTGATGAGGGGTGAATTTTGGAGTTGGGTGTGGAATTTGCGAAATGGAATGGCATGGGTTTGAAATAGATTTAGATGATAGTGATTGGTGGTTCAAAGGGGTTAGGATTGACGATTGGGGGAACAACAGTGGCAGGGGAGGCTTGCTGGTGGTTTAGGGGGCCGATCAGTGAAATTGTGACTAGACGGGAGAGGGGCATTGAAGAAGTGGGTCTTGGAGCTGCTGTGCAAATGAAGAGGAGACCAGTACTTTCGGTGGTTGGGTTTGAACAAAATTGGGCTTTTGGACGGCCATTGGAGGGGGAGGTTATAGATGACTTGGTGGTGTTGTGGTGGTTCCTGTTAACTGTAGTAATAATTTGTTAGATTGTGCGTGTATGTGATTGCGATTTTGTTTGTCTGTTATTTCTATTGGATAGAGGGACCTTGGGAGCTGTTAGTTGTGTATCGACCGGCGTTTGTGTTGTTATTTGTTTCTGCAGGATGTGAGCGAGAGGGGATGGCAGTGGAGTGAGGGGATTTGGCTTTGATTTTCTGGATAATAGATGATGGTCCTCTTGGTATGCTGGTTGTCGTGTAGCTGGGTTTGGGTTGTGGTTCTCGCTGCTGCTGATGATAGGCTTTGGGGTGACTGTTTGTGGTAGCTGTTAGGTGATTTTGAGAACCGATCGGTGATGTTCTTGTGGCTACTGTGTGGCAAGGGAAAGCTGGAGATGAGGGTTTGTGTAGATGTTGGATTGGGTATTGAGCTTGGGTTGTTGCTGGAGAGGCTTTGACTGATGGAAGAGGTGAGTGATTTGAAGCTAGTGGGAATTGCAGGTGATAGATGAGGGAGCAAGGTTGTGAGGGTGATTATTGGATTGAACGGTAGGAAACGGAGAAGCAGGTGAACCCAGAAAAAAAAAAAATTACCCAGAAACAGAAAGAACAAAACTCAGAGAAAAAAAGAAAATAAAAAGAAAATCAGAAAAACAAAAATAGGAGAAAAATTTAAAAGATTCAACTCAAGTTTCAGAAGAATAGATATAATTAATCAAATTAGCATAGGAGGATGGAAGAAAAAGGGAATCAAAATAAAAGAAAAGAACTTACTTTTTAAATCTTGAAAATGGATTGATGATGAAAGAAAGGATCCAGTTGCTGTTGACATGAACAATGAAAATAATGTTGAAGATGAACAGTAACCAAACTTGAGCTAGGCGGCTGTTGTGTGTGTTTTTGTAGTGTATAATGTGTGTGTTTGATCTTTTTGCACAAAAATCAAAGTGTTTTAGGGTTTCTCTTTTTTTCTCTTTTTCTTTAAAAAATCCCAAGTAGGGGTATTTATACTGCACAATGTCTTAACCTCTAAGAAATGATTAAAAGACCAAAATGCCCTCTGACTACAAAAATTGTAACTTTATCCTAAAAAATTTATTCTCTCACAATAATGAAAAAATCAAGAAAAATGTAAATAATAAATTCGTTAACACTAAATACACTCTGAAAAAAGTTAGAAACTTAGAAACATGCCTAAAACCTAAAAACGAATTTGGGACCAAAAATTGGTGAAATATGAGTTTGGAATGTGAAATGACAATTTTGCCCTTGGATGACTGAAAATTCACAGAAAAATAGCCATTGACTTCAAAGAATTATCAAAAATTACATATAAGCTTAAAACACTAAGAAATGCATTTTTTATTCAAAATTTATGAAAAATGAATTTAATTTGTAAAATAACGATTTTGCCCTTGGGCAATGAAAATTCACAGAAAAATAGTTATTGTTCTCAAAAAATTATAAAAAATTACAAATAAGTTTAAAACACTAGAAAATGCATTTTTGACTCAAAATTTTGTGAAAAATGAATTTAATTTGTAACATGACAATTTTGTCCTTGAACAATGAAAATTCACAGGAAAAATAGTAATCATTTCTGAAAAATCAAGAAAATTAAAAACATGCTTAAAGAATTAGAAAAAATGAATTTGAAACTAAAAATGAGCTAACATGGTATTTGCGGGGAAAAATTACCATTTTGCCTTCGTGATGGTAAAAATATAAAAAATAATAATTGAATCCAGAAAAATTATAAGAATTAACAAATTCACATAACAGTAAAAATATGAATTTAAAGCCCCCTCAAAAGCTGATAGAAAAATATTTACAGATAAAATTACTATTTTACCCCTAGATTATTGAAAAAATTAAAATTTAGCACAAAAGTGCAAACATACCCTTCCAATGTTTGAAAATAAACGGTGTGTCAAAATTTGGTGTCTACAGCAAAGATTTTGATAATGAAATTGAGTTTAGGAAACCTCACTTTGAACTTAGAGTTGGTGACAAGTTCAGAACTTTGAAGACATATGAGAAGGCACTAGTTGAGTGGAATGTTAGAGAGGGCTATACTTTCGAGTATGTAAAAATGACCCCAATAAAATCACTGTGAAGTGCACAAAGGGCTGCTTATGGAGGATTTATGCCAGTTTAATTCAAAAGACAACAACATTTCAAATCAAAACAATGAAAAGTTCTCATTACTGTGGTAGAGATTACAGCAACAAACATGCAAATTCAAAATATTTAAGTCGAAAATTTTAGCACAAAATAAGAGATGATCTTGACTGTGGCTTAGAAGGACTTGTGAAGTCAATTCGAAGAGAACTCATGGTGGATATAAGCAAAGGACAAGCTTATAGATTGAAGAGAAACGCAAAACAAGACATCCAAGATGCTACTATTGAACGATGTCACAGGCTAAGTGCTTATGCAGAGACTTTATTGAAAGTAATGCCTGATAGTCGTGTCACCATACATGTAGAAAGAGTTGAGGAGAATGCATTTCCTATATTCTAGAGAATGTTTTGGTGTTTGAGTGCCATGAAGCATGGCTTTCTAGTAGGTTGTAGGCTAATTATAGGACTTGATGGTTGTTTTTTAAAGAGTCTTTTTGGTGGCCAGTTATTAACAGTAATACGGAGATATGGCAATGACAATATGTTCCCTGTTACTTTGGCAATAGTTGAGTCAGAAAGATTTGACAGTTGGCAATGGTTCTTAGAAAAGCCAAAAACAGTGATTGATAATGGTCCTGATTGCCCTTGGACTTTTATTTTTGACAGACAAAAGGACTTAGTTGCTGCACTTGATAATGTTTTTGCAGATTCTGCACATAGGTATTGTTTTAGACACTTATACCAGAACTTCAAATTAAGATATAAAGGAATGGATTTGAGAGATCATTTTTAGACAACAGCTTTAGCATGCAATATACACGACTTCAAAAGAGCCATTGCTGTATTGGAGAAGGCTAATCCTAGAATTACAAATGATTTGAATATAGCAGCATGGCTAAAAAGGGTACCTGCTCATTTGTGGTCAAAGGCATATTATACTGATAACTAGAAAAGTGATATTCTAGTTAATAATCTAAATAAATTCTTTAATAACTATATCATTCCAGCAACATCAATGGCAGTTATCAGCTTGTTTGAGTGGATACTAAGAAAGTTAATTCACTAAGAAATCTGGAATGGAGTCCTTTGGAGTGATATTTATCCAAATATTCAAGAGAGACTTGAGAGGAACAAGCTTCTCAACAAGGGATATGTTACTGTTTATTCTAACCGAAGACAATATGAAGTGGATTGTGGTGTTAATAGGGTGTTTGTAATGGACTTGGACAAAAGGTCATGTAAATGTGGACTTTTTCAACTCACAGGCATTCCATGTCCACATGGAGTTACAGTAATACAATCGGCAAGATTATCTCCTGAAGATTTTGTTGATCAATGTTATAGCAAAACCACCTACTTGGCTGTCTATAACTAGCACATTGCTCCAATGATATCAATGCACATTGGAATGATTATCCACAAGCAAGAACAAATATTCCCTCCATTTGTCAAAAAGCAGCCTAGAAGGCCAAAGAAAATGAGAAGAAGACAATCTGATGAAGCCACTAGCTCATCAGCTTCTACAAGAAAAGGTTTGACAGTAACCTACAAGAGGTGCTTACAGCTAGGACACAATTCCAGGACCTGCAAGGGTGCAATACACCCAAACAGCAAGTTTTATAGAGTATGTTCCCAACTTTACTATCTGTTTTGTGTTAATAACTTTAATGTTCTGACTTTCCTCGCTTGTGTAGATCCCAAGCCAATCTACCATACCTACAAATACTGCTAGTGATCATGAAAAAGCTACTGGTGAGCATGAAATGCACATTTCTCAAATGTAGACTAAAACTTCAGCAGCTATACCTATTGGTAATTTGAACAAAAAGAGGAAGACAAAACATAGTGGACCATCATCCCAACCACTATCTGAGCAGATTCATGATCATGTACCTACTATGTCTTATTCCATTTCACAGGTGTACATGCTAACTTTTTGGATTCAACTAACTAATAGAAAAAAAACTTAATAGCATTTTAATTTAGTTCTTGGTTTTGCAGCCTGTTGTTCGACAAGATGAACCAACCAGTGTTCATCCTACTACATCAGTTGTAGATTATCAACTTCAACCCAAAAGGACAGCAAGGATACCGAAACCTACAGTAACTGTGTCATCTGTGTTGGCAAAGATACGTGCTAACAATGCCAAGAGGGCCAGAAAAGTGTGAAGCATGATAGTTCTTTGATGGTTGCTGTGAAGCCATTTTATGAGGGTTCATTTGTATGGATGTTGAGACTGTTATGGTGTTGTTGCATAGCTTGTTTAGACAGTTATTTTATAGCCTAGATGGATGTTGAGACTTTTATGTTAATGTTACTTTCAATGAAGTAATGTATGACTTTTGTTTTTCTTATTTGTAGCCTTCAATTCCAGGTTACTTTTTACTTCTATAATGCTATTTTACTGGACAGAAAATCATAGTTACAATGACAAGAATTTATAGGAATTCAATTTCATTCGGATTCACAACAAGCCAAAACATACAAACAAGTTCAATAACAACGCTATTTTAAAACACCAATTTCCTACCCATTATAATACAAGCATCATTTCATCAAAATTAACAATGAAACGAGTGCAATAACAATGGAAAAAACCATAAACAACTTCAGTAAATTCTGATTTGCTTCAATGATTTGCATTCATGCCACATCATAACCATCTTCAAATTTTTTCTTCTCCACAATTGGAATGTCCATGGAACTACTTTGCCAGCTTGCAAGATTACTTCTACTACTTTCCTGCGTCCTCTTTTTTTCTCTATTAATCGAATGACACCATGAGAAGAATCCACATTGGTTGCTCTCACAGACAAAATACAACAGTCCTTTTGAGGGTTTTTCGAATTCTACAATCTTCAATAAAGCTCTCTTGCCACAATCACACCTTCGATATTGATACCTTAAGCCCATATTACCTTCATTACCTATGGCTGAGAATTTCATCTCTTCGTAGCTTTAAATACAACATATGCAGATAAATTGATGCCCTGCCAGAACAGATTTGATGTTGGTTGCCTCTTGTTAAGTCCAATCGATCTCAAGGCACGATGAAGAAGAGTCCATGAACTTAGGGCTCTGTTTCTCTTATACAAATCCAACAAGGGGGTGAGGGTAATTTTGTCAAAGAAGTGGCTTATTGCAAGAATATTCCTCATTTGATGCTTAAACCATCTCACAGCCGCACGTGTAATCCAAACACACATCACGGCACATTACTTCTGTTAGTTTTCCACTTATCATAAAAACATAAGGAGATGATGTGGTCATATTGAAAATATAGGAGGATTATGTGGTCGTTGGCCAAACCATCGGGGGATGAATAGTAATTTGCCCATTAATTATTCGTAATAACCCTTAAAAGCTATGTGAATTGGTTTGTTAAAGGGATATCGTCAGACCCAAAATCGTAGACACCCTCGAATTCTATAAAAAATTTCGAAACATTGTGAGTATATCTACGACATTCCACCCAATTTTGTAAGGCCATATTTCTTTTGGATCTTATTAACAATCACCTTAGCACCAGAAGCAATGCCGAATTTCACTGAAAACTTGCCTGGTCCACCTGAAGCAACCAAACTAACATGCCTTAATAGCCTAATAGGCAATTCAAGTCCCAACCCAAGTTCTTGGACATGGCCCGATAGGCCTTGATATCTTGAAGATGTATGAAAGAATTAGAACTTGAATGGAACAACCTCGTGACCCTTCTCAAGAATTTGAATGGATACAGAATGCCAACTGTAACAATAAGGCCCTTCATGGGCATATATGTAATTATTACTCTTTGGTCCATTTAGTAGATTAGAAAACTTTGAAGGGCTTGGATGCAATTTTGTTGAATTGATTTAACCCAAAAGGCGTAGGGTTCTTTTTATCTTTTCTCTTCTCTTTTCAAACTTTTCCTCTCCTAAATCTCATTCCATTCTCTACATTGGGTGAAGAAGGAATTGAAGAACCCAATTTTCACTCACCAAGGGGAGCAAGTAGAAGCCTTTTTGAATCTTCCACTCAAGGTAAATCCCCTCTTCCAAAGTCTAGTTTATTTCTTTAGTTTAGATCCCTTGATGTTGTAAGATGATAGTTGTACTAGAAGAATTCTCGAATCTCATACTTTTGAGTGTTATGCTTGTGCTTTAGAGTGTGTGAGTATGTGAGTTTGGAGTCCTTTGACCTATGGTGAAAGATAGGTATAAGAAACTTGGGGATTTTGGTGTGATTTGAGTGTGATTCATAATATATGTTATAAATTGTGTTAATGTAGTGTTCCCTTACCGTATTATGCCATATTTGAAGCTATTTTGGTGTTAAATTGTGTTGGGTTGAGTTGAGGAAGCTGGATTTTGGGTTTTGAGAGTTGTAGAGGTTGCAGATCGTCTTGCTGGGCTCATCCGCGATGCCATCCGCGCCGCAGATGAAGCCGCAGTTCGTCGGGGCTGCCTCTCTAGGCTCATCTGCGATGCCATCCGCTCCGCGGATGAGACCGTGGATGGAAC
The DNA here is from genome assembly GCA_024721245.1 of Mitragyna speciosa. Lineage (NCBI taxonomy): Eukaryota > Viridiplantae > Streptophyta > Magnoliopsida > Gentianales > Rubiaceae > Mitragyna > Mitragyna speciosa. Next base: position 75,833 of record JAMWEH010001648.1, read on the forward strand.
CCCTTGTGGTTCTGACCCGAGCCACGGCATCAGCCGTACCGCGATTGGGTATTGTAGCTGAGCCGCGGCGTGAGCCGCGTCGCGGCTGACGCCGAGAGTTAGTACAGTTTTTGCCTCTTTTTCTCGTTTTGTGTGTTAAGCTAGATTTAAGCTCTCATTATGATTTCTTAATAGAATTAGTATATGATACGAGTTTTATTTGTATATTATAGGTGACGAAGGCGCCTACCCTTATTCCGATTATTTGAACTAGTTCTTGAATTGAAGTATGTAGTACTTGATTCTCTTTGCTTTTGGAAATACACTTTGATGATAATAAATTATTTGAATGATATTTCTCTATATAAATGGGCTTATGTTTGATTACATTGGATTTTTTTTATGAAATGAGTATATGTGGTCTACTTGATCATTTGAATGAACATATAATTGAGCTCTTGTATGTGAAATGGATTTGTGACGGGACTAGTTCCTTAAATTAGTGTTTGTCGAA